>JAYJMJ010301538.1:0-10008 GCA_036873875.1 Laminaria ephemera | reverse complement strand
AGTAGTAGTAGTAGTAGTAGTAGTAGTAGTAGTAGTCGTGGTGGTGGTGGTGGTGGTGGTAGTTGTAACACCAGCCGTAGTGGTAGGTGGGAGCGTATTTCAGCGCCGATACACTGTCCATTTTAGAATGAACACAGCCACAAACGTCAAAACGCTTTCCAGTTGTTAGTAGTGCGATACCGCTTATTGGGCCGCGTAACAAACGCCTAGCGAACGGCCCATCTACATTTATGCCCCGAAAATCATATCACGCGTGTAGTAACCGCTGGAAGATGTGAATGTGAAAGATCGGTCACGTTACAGGCGTGTGCTACGAGAGGGGTAGAACTCTTCGGCCAAAACGTTCATGGCGGACCGGGCTTCTCAACTGAGGGACTTCCAATTATCGTCTGATCGCCTCTTATGCTTTACCAATGGTTTCGTTGTATACGTAGGCCAGGAGATTGCGCCTCGGTTTGCGCATTCATGTTCGCTCATGGTCAGTATTCCGGTGGGGTGTAGACCTTCTCAAGTGAGTAAACTTTGAATGAATATGCTCGCCTCTATCGTAGCACGCCTCTACGTTCGTAGTAGTGTTTGATCAGCACGAGTTCGAGTCCACACGTATGTAGTTTGCTGGTTCGACCTACTAAGTACCAGGTACTCATGAGCGTGGATGTACACGTTGTCAAATACAAAGTACCGGCCCTTGTCCCTACGTATGTAATTAACCACGCGATAGGTTTTCCGGCGGTATACCATTTCCCTAAAAACTGTTTTAGGTCTTTTTCTGGCACACCGGCAGTAGAGAGCGAGGCAGGCAGCCTCTAAGTTTACAACCAACAGCGTTCGACAGCGCTTTTCAATGTGGCAGTGCCCTCCACCCCTTTGAGACTTGAAGGGCAATTTACGTCGACAAAATGTGACATATAGACGGATCGATCATATAATCAAGCCCTTTTATTTGGGGTACGGGATGGATGCCCGCGAAGGGCAACGGAAGAAGACTTACGGCGCGTGCGCAGCATGGAGACACTTGTACTGCTGCACGCCAGTCTATGAAGGTTGGTAATCCCACACTTGTCGCGTTCTGGATCGCTAGGAAGTGTGTCTGTATCCCAAAAAAGCCCAATCGTCTTGGGGGACGACAATTGCTGCTAATCTTGTTTGTTAGAAGCTCTACGCGTTAGGTTACTTCAGTCACGTGACTGTGATTGGTCGGTAGGCCGTTCACTATTTAGCATGCCAACCGTGGGTATGAATCCGAGCATGATGACACGTTATTTGGGTTGAAAAAGGCTCGAGGGTTCTTGAATCCTGTAGAGGAGCCCGTGACAAGGCATTAGCCCGGGAGATCAATGCTAAGAAGCTGGCGAGATTCGCTGAACTCCATGATATATATTCGGTTAGTTAGAAGCTCTACCCGTTGAGCTACTTCAGCCACGTGACTATGGCCTGGTGAGTAGATCGTCCGCCTCAGAGCATGTCATGCGTGGGTAAGACTCCCTTCGAGCTGACACTTTTTCTCGGTTGAAAATGGCCTGGAGGTTCTTCTTTTCTCTGAAGCAGTCCATTACAATGGGTTAGCGCCGGAGATCAATGCTAAGCAGCGGGCGAGATTCAAACTCCCAAAATGAATTTATTTTGTTAGAAATCGAACCTTATGCGCTACCATAATCATTGTGAGTGAAGTAGTTCAACAGAAAGAGCTTGTGTATCGAACCTTGATGCCGCCTGTCCGCGATGATTGCTGCTTGTACTGCAAATTCATCTGGGCGTCCGCTGAGAGCGCCGCCACATGGTATCCGTACCTACAGTGAGCCCCATGGTACCAGAGATCAAACCCTTCTTAATGCACTACTCTACCGTTGGGACGGTACGGGGAAAATTCGACGTCGTTGATGCTGCGTTGCTGACTTCTTGCCTTGGACCACGTCGTTATGTCGATTCGTCGCCCTGTTGCTTGTTGATTTTATGTCGTGAAACCCATTGCCTGACTGGATGGGGATACTGTATAGGCACGCCAACAAGAAACGCCCAATCTGAGCAAACCCTGAACCCTCACGAGTTTTGTGATGACAACAACCTTGGGCAACCGTAAGTATATGCTATTCTGAATTCTATATGCGGGGATTATCGCTGAGCACGACATTTTTTTCCAAATGTGTCAGCGTCCCCGAAAAAAGGGCCCCACGTTATTGTTATGATATTGTCATTCGTGAACTATACTGTATATTTCGGAGTACGACATTTTTAAAAAATGCATTCGCCGTTACATTATTATCCAGGCTTGAGCCTAAAGTCTCACAAGCAGAAAACAATTTTTGGCTGCCCATAGAACATTAAAAGTAGCATAAGTTCACGTGTCGTCTAATTAGTCTCGAAGTTGTATAAAATTAACAAGCACAACGAAGAAAGAACAGCGAAGCAGCGCAATCCCTTTAGAAGCCTCCAAATAAAAGTGTGTACGACGGTTCTGTATTTAATTTAGCCAGTTGCTTCAATTCACAAAGGGGGTCTTCCTTGGTCATCTGTTAAAATCGTGGTGGGGCCATCCAGCGCTCGTGGGACCGCCACCTTATATTTGGGAGCACGGCGTGGAGGGTTTGTTGGCATGTATAGCTGGAAAGACACGAAAGTACGAGCACGCACACCGAAATATTGTTCTCCCTCCCCTCTCTCGTCGAATAAGGTCCATTCTTCGCTGAGGCCCTTTCGACCTAGCATAGGTTCTCTGACAACGCCGGCCCAGCAGTTTCGTCGCAGAACGACTTGCTCCGGGAAAATGATACAGGTGCAGGGCAGCGAAGCATGGATGTTACTACGAAACACGGCCCTAGAGGAGCATATCGCTTCCCAACTTCACGAGAAATATGCTACGTACTACTCTGTCCGGAAATGTACGAACCGTTTGGTCACAAACATCGACTTAGAGCGGGTAGTTTTTTTTCCCGCAGTTTTGACGTGACTTCTCGGTGAGGGCTATACGGGGTCGGGCACATACTTTCTGCTACATTGCTGCCAGCATGCAGAAGAAAACCAAATGACGTACAATATGGTACTGATAAAGATACTACTTCTGCCGCACAGCGAACGAGTAAAAGCGCATGTGTAGGGACCACTATTATCACCAGTAGAGTATAAAGTACCAGCCCTCGAATTTAATGCGTCACGGTCTGGTCTGCATGTAGGCTGCTGTTTTTTCGCTTGCCGATATGATGTTGTGCACCTGCCTCCTGTGTTTTCCGTGTATTCACCCAGCATCGCATTTCATTTTGTGCAAGTACTCGGAGTATGATATTGCCAGTATACTGAAGGTCGACATATACTGCGAGTAGGCGCAGAATGAGTAGCACCGATGGCCGAAAAACTGCAAGTACGGGCAGTACGAGTGGTACAGAACTGCCAGTACGGGCAGTATCCGCAGTATCGAATCCCGAAATAGTACTGGAATTACTCTAAGTACTCCAGTTGCCCCTCTCGACAGCAGTTTGCTTTAACACCGACACCTGTGGGACCATCGTGGATGCTTCATAAAATAATGTGGGAAATAATGTTTAGAACGGTGCATGTAATCATCGATGCACATATACTTCATTCATACTCTGAGTGTACTGCGCATATTGATTTACTTTGGCTCTACGGCCAACTCGCGAGCGGTACAAACAGTATCATGTTATACCAACCGACGGAATACAGAAGTACCGGCCTCTAGTATTACAGGAGTACCGGCCCTCTGATAAAAAACCGAGATGTTAGTTTTAGGCTAGACTTCGTATTTGCGAAAGTGTGTGTCCCAAACTGTTCTCAATATACTCGTAACCCCTGCCGAAAATCTTGTTCACTGTAGATTTTAGGCTTATTATCCTGTGGGCCCTCCGCTGTACAGAATCCCGTCATACTTGAACTACAGACAGTATCTACAGCAGCTTCGGGCAAGTACATGCGTACAGCGGTAGGTAGATACGCACATGTCACCAGATGTACGTACAGTAGTATGTGCTGTACGTAGTATTTACATCACCGGCCGACACATGCAAGGTACGGTAGGTACGTAGACTACAGTAGTATGCAAATCGCTAGGAACAGTTAGTACGTACGTGCAGCATTAGGTGGCGTAGGTACGTAAGTACGTGTGTAGGTGCAGTTGGTACGTACTTACATTAGTAGGTGTGATAGGTACGTACGTGAGTCAGTAAATGCGCAGTAGGTACGTGCAGTAGTCACAGTAACTACGACCATATAGCAGTACGTACGCACATCTGTAGGTACGTACAGAAGGACCAGCAGTGTTGCAGTAGGTACGGCAGTAGATGCAGGTACGTACGTATATCAGCAAGTGCAATAGGTGCGTGCAACAGGTACAGAAAGGAGTACGTCAGCAATAGGTACATGAGGTACAGTAGGTACGAACCTACAGCGGTAAATACGTACACCAGTAAGAATGAACAGGAGTTACGGCAGCAGCAGTAGGCAGGTACGCACAGTAGTCACAGCAATAGTACTATTGTCGTTCATTATACGTAGATGAGCTGTTGGCACATGCAGTAAATGCTGCAGTAGGTGCAGTAGGTACGTACGTACGGCAGGACGTACACGCGCGTCTATTATTGGCTGTGCGTACACCGTTTCGTTCGTGCGAAGTAGGTACAGCAGTAAAAGCAGTAGATACGTATTTAAAGGAGTTGGTATACCACTAAGGTCAGCACGTACGTACGTTCAGCAGCAAGTAGGTAAATCAGTAGCTGCAATAGGTACGAAGACACATGCTACGAGAGAGCTGCACCCGTTCTTTTCTAAGGCTCATCACCTGAGGATCTCTGTACTTCACCCACAAAACCGATTTTGAGTAAACTGAAAGTGCAACCCGACGAACAAAGTCATGTCTCCTAGGTATACAAACAATTCATATTGCGAAACAAGATTGACATCACGACGATTTGGGGCTAAGGAACCCCGTCATTCAGAAACAAAAATACCAAAAATTGCTACCTCTATCGTAGCACGCGTCCGTACATACATACTTTATACAGCAGTAGGTTAGATGCAGTACGTGCAGCAGGTACTTACAGCACGGCACATAGTGTATGCGTAGTAGGTACCTATCTATAGATGTAGGTAGAACGGTAGGTGCAGTATGTACGCAAATGTACATCCGTTCATGCAGCAGTAGGTAGGTGCACCTTATAAGTTCGCGCAGAAGTTGCTTAGTTACGTATTACGTACATCAGCTGTACGTAGTATGCGGGTACGTACATTCGTGCACCTATTCCACGGCTTCCACCCTCTCTGGCGGTGTGCACATTCGTCCTTGCCGGCATCTTGTTCCGTAAAAGTACGTCGGAGCTGGCGACAAGCAACATCAATTATGTTCTTTTGGTAGATATTCCAACACCAAGTCAAAGCTAAGGTTTGTATTTTCGAACACCTCTACTATGTTCCCTGTTTCTGTTGGTTTTACGAACGGCAAGTGTGCTCAACTGTCACCTAGCCAAAACATCCCAGGCTCTGATCCCCAAAACCACTCCCGCTGCTCGGATCTTTCCCGGCCAGTTTACCGCGGCAGTTCCCGGCGAAAATGAAGCGTTGCTCGAATTACTTATGTTCGAAGATTCCGTGCTTCAATCTTGAGGGTAGCAAAACGGCTGTGTACTGCATGGAACATGCTGAGGACGGCATGGTAAACGTTGTTCGCAAGCGTTGCTCACATGACTCCTGCCTGAACTATTCGAGCTACAACTTTGGGAGTAGCAAGACGGGGATTTACTGCAGACAGCACGCTGATGACGGTATGGTGGATGTGTACAACAGGCGCTGCAAGCACGACCCTTGCAGTAAGCACCCAACCTATAATTTCGAGAGCAGCAAGATTGCGGCATACTGCAGCAAGCACGCTGAGGACGGCATGGTGGATGTTTTCCACAAGCGTTGCAAGCATGACTCGTGCACGAAGGTACCGACTTTTAACGTCCAAGGCAGCAAGACGTCGGTGTACTGCAAGCAACACGCCGATGATGGCATGGTAAACGTCCGCAACAGACAATGCGCACATGAATCCTGCACGACTTGGCCGGCCTTTAATTTTAACGTTCAGGGCAGCAAAAGGCCGAAGTTCTGCAGTCAGCATGCCGAGGACGACATGGTAGACGTCGTTAGCAAGCGTTGCTCACGTAGACCCTGCACGAGGCGAGCGAGTTTTAATAACAAGGGGAACACAATACCTGGGTACTGCAGGGAACACGCCGTCGATGGCATGGTCAACGTTTGCCACAAGCATTGCAAGCATGCCTCTTGCACAAAGAAACCGTTCTTCAATGTCGACGGAAGCAAGATGGCGTCGTACTGTGGCCAACATGCTAAGGACGGCATGGTGAACGTTCTTCACAAACGTTGCACACATGACTCCTGCACTATGGCAGCGAGATTCAATAACGAGGGCAGCAAGACGGCGATCTACTGCAAAAAGCATGCTGACGACGGCATGGTAAACCTTCGCGGTAGGCTTTGCTTACACACCGCCTGCCCAAAAATACCAAGCTTTAACGTCAAGGGCGCCAAGAAGGCGATATACTGCAAGCTTCATGCTGACAACGGCATGATAGACGTCGGCCGCAAGTATTGCTCACAAGACTTATGCACGAAGCGAGCAAGATTCAATGTCGAGGGTAGTAAGATAGCGGTGTACTGCAAGCTGCATGCGCTGGACGGCATGATAGATGTTTTCGTCAAGCGTTGCGCACATGACTCCTGCACTACGGCACCAGCCTTTAAAGTCGAGGGCAGCAAGACGGCCATGTACTGCCAACAACATGCTGGCCATGGGATGGTTGGTGTCCGCGCCGGCCGTTGCTCTCATGTCACCTGCTCAAAATGTGCGACCTTTAATTTCGAGGGCACCAAGACGCCGGTGTACTGCAAGCTGCATGCTGAAAACGGCATGGTGAACGTCATACGCAGGCGTTGCAAGCATAACTTCTGCTTGACGAGACCGAGATTTGGTGCCGAGGGTAGCAAAAGGGCGGAGTACTGCAAGCTGCATGCTCTGGACGACATGGTCTGCGTTGCCGGCAACTGTTGCTCACATGACTCCTGCGACAAGAAGTCGCGGTGGGGTATGCTGGCCGGCGGTGCGGCCACGGTATGCGCCAGCCATAAGACGGATCTCACGGGTGGGCCGGTGGTCTCCTTCAGCGCAATATGTAAGGTGGCCGGCTGCGGTAAAACGTCCAAGTGGGGGCTCGACGGGAAGCAACCTACCCACTGCCCCGAGCACGGTCCTTTCACGGACGGGCTCGTCTGCACGGTGGGCACGGGTCGCAGCACAAAACGCTTGCGCACCTCGTCGCACGGCGCCGTAAATCCCTTGGTGCACGTGAAAGCTGAAATATCGTTTTGAGGTAATGACCCAGTCTACGTTCGGGGGGTTATTTTCAAGGCCTGTTTTCTCAGAGACTTAAGAGCCACTCGCGGGAGAGGCCTACCAAGTTACTTCGTTTTTTCGGTTTCGCGCTATGCACCGCCGTGATTTTTTTTGTTATGCTGTGCTTTTCAAAACACTATGAAGTCCGTTTTTGGACGATGTATAGAGCCAGTCACGTGAATAATATAGAGTCGGTAGTGAAATGGGGGGCACGTCCTTTACCGTAGCCTTGGTTTCATTTGAAGTGGGCGAGCACATTGTGTAGTTCGATTGCCCGGGGGCAGAGTACAGGATTGCCTCTAGAGTGCGAAATAACTCAATATTAACGTAATACTCACTTTTTGGGGGACGCTGCAAAAATTGCGATTAAGAAGTCGTGCTCAGCAGCGAGCGCTAGACTAAATCCAGACGTAGAGCAGCAGATGCCCGGCGTTGACTCATGGTTGGTGTCACAAGAAGGCTTCTAGCCCTGCTCAGATGAGGTGTTTTTTGTTGGCCGATATTATGTTCTGTTTCAGTAGGCAGGCATTTCCAGCACGTTGATGGACATGCCTTTTTGGAACGTTTTCGACATAATAACGCGCTTGAATATTCCGCTGTTCGTTGCTACATATGCACGTGGTTGAGCGTGTAAGGAAAACAAAGAAACGGGGGCCTTACTCTACGGCTGCTGTAGCGTACAGAATTATGCTTCCCGGAAATAATTCTAGTTGTGAGGGCTTCGGAAAAACCGGGACGCGTGATACGATAGGGATAGCACTTTTAGGGGAACATGTTCTTGGCTAACGGTGCCACTCGAGTGGGTTTTGGAAGATCACTTGTTTTCTTTTAGCCCATAAGATTGTTTATCAGGTTGCACTTTTGTTTCTCTTGAAGTCAGTTTTCAGATGAAGTGTGTAGAGCTCCTCAAGTGAGAAGAATCAGATATTTTAGGTGCAACGTGGCATGCTTCCGGGTGCCGACAGTACAGCATTATGGACTTCCGGCGATCATTGTGTCCGGTCCAAACAACGTCGCCTCTTTAGCCTTTATCGCTGATATTGGAGTTCACAGGATTTGCCCACACGTTACAAATACTCGGTAGCTGTGGGATCGAGGTTTTCGTGGAGTGTGCACAGTCCTCTGTCCTGAAAAACGTATCTGTCGAAGAGCTGTCAACTGAACGTTACTGAATGGCCAGCTCGAGAAACCATCGTGTGCGTCAGAAACGTCACGTTTTCGAAGACGTCCCCCCAGTAGAAAGGAGTAGAACTCACAGAGTGGGAGAGTGTGAACTATACAAGGAGAAAACTAGACAAATGTGACATGCAAAAGTTCGGTAAACTAGGCAGTAACGAGGAAACGATCGCTATCCTAGGAGAAGGGTGGTGGCCACAAACGGTCAAACAAGGAGGTGATAAGATAAGCAAAACGTTGCATGTAGTATGGTTTTACGGCAGAAACGTAGATAGCGCCCATCGTTGGAATTGTCTCTGTTAGGGTTAGGAGCCGTGCTCCGTCTCGAAAGGGATTCGTGGTCAATGGTCAAATGACTAAGGCAAGCAACAAATGAGTCACCCCCCTCCCCGTCCGTACCACGTCAGTCGATACAACACTTCGACTCCTGTTTAATGCCTACTGTAGAAGTTGAGACGATCGCCGAACACCAATCGGTGCGCGATCGAGGTGGAGTCATCACCGTGATGTACGAGATACACGAACGGGACTCTCTCGCCCAACCTGGGAACGGGAAATTGACCTCCCTCTCTGGCGCTGCCAGAGTTGTTTATCTGGGCCGGCACCCTGCACCAGCGGCGCCACAAACCAACGGTCAGTACCGCCGGAAGCTAACTAGCTGCCCAGCGATATACCATGGCGGTAACGGCGTGGGCTTTCGTTCGTCGCCCACAAGTGCGTCCCGCTCGTTCATTGGCTTCATTGATACGGCTCCACGGTTCTTCGAACCGGTGCTCACGTTTGGTACAAGGTCCACGACGGGTTGCGTTGGCTTGATATAGTTAGCGGGAGTGACCACTGCTTCTGTAGGGAGTGTACTCATTTCATGCGTCGCAGTAGTTTTGGGACCATACCCTCTCGTATCCCCACAGTACCCGGACGGAGCACATCGGGGTTTGACCGACTGGGCAGACATAGCGTGCACCAAGCGCGAAGCGCGGGGAGGTGTACGGCGAGTGGTATGAAGGGTAGGCTGCATCCTACACTAGTCCGATCGAAAGGCGGACTCCGGTACTTTGTGCGTACTTCCGTGCATGTGGATGACAGCTTCGAATGAATAATTTTGTTGTCTGATCTGACAACTTCCAGATACCGCAATAAGCATAATATGGAACTGCCTCGTCCGTGCCTGGAAGCTATTTTTGGGCCAAGTGATGACGGCCGTGATTTCACCCCCCAAGCTCAGAACCGCAGGCAAAATTCGGTGATCAAGCCCTCTATATCGCGGCACGGGCTCGTGTGTTCTCTTTTGTCTTGTCGACCTTCCCCCACTAAGGAGCGATGGTGGCTTAAGTGTTCCGCCCGCGCATAGTGTGGCACTTGACTGTTTGATTATCGAGTTCTACTTTTTTCAGCGACCCAATTCCGCCCCCCCCCCCCCCCCCCCCAACCCC
>JAYJMJ010301512.1:0-10010 GCA_036873875.1 Laminaria ephemera | reverse complement strand
CGTACCGGGGGGGAGAAGGGACGACACCTGTGACCACGGCTTGTCCAGAAGCTGGAAAGTAAAAAAGTGAGAAAAAAGAAAAGAAAAAAGAAAGAGCTCCTCTGGTGAGGAGCCTCGGTGAATAATGGTGAACCCTACCATGCCACGGTAAAGGTGCAAAACCTTTTTTTTTTCTGAGGCTCCTCACTTGAGGAGCTCTATCCCCTCTCAGAGCCTGATTTGGGGAAAAAAAGAACAAAAGTGCTACCCGATGAACGATCCCATGGCCTGGGTACTCTAACGAAAAGACATACAAAAATAAAAAGAATTCCGACGATTTTGGGCTAAGGAGCCCCTTCATTCAGAAAGCGTTTCAGTCAGAAAGCGCTACCTCTATCGTAGCGCGCGTGATGTGTGACACATCTTAAAGGTACGCGCGCACCATCATTTTCTCGGCCCCGCACGTGTATCGTTTTGGAATCGATATTTTGCCTGTCACACAAAGCGCCATTTACGTGTAGTACTGCTGTCACACAAAAAACTCATGTTACGGTAGAGATGCACCCCTTTTGTTTTATGAGGCTCCTCACTTTTGCTGATCTATACCTCTCCCAAGAACTGGTTGGGGCCCCGGGGGGAAATAAAAGTTCTACCCCATGATGAACAATCCCATGGTCTAGGTTAAAAACAAAAGTTATTACGAAAAACCCCCCCAAAAAATCCGACGATTTTGGGTTAAGGAGACCCGCCATTCAGAAACCGTTTCTACCAAAAAGTGGTGCCTCTATCGTTGCACGTGCCGAAACAATCGGTTGGTCGGTAGAGGGAGTACCTTCCTGACTGCACGATTTAAGCCGCCAACGAACGAGCGCGACTCTGTGCCTCACTCAAAAGCGGGCCTTGGACTACGGTTATGGCACAGCTCAACAAAGGCCAAGTCCTCGGCAAGGTGGGGTACCCCGCTTTTCATTCCGAGCAGTGCCACAAACAACTCCATGGGGGCAATAAGACGCCAAAGCGTAAGCCCCTTGGGAGTTCAGAGGAATAAAAGTCTCGAAAAAACGGACTATTAGAGCATTTTCCGTATGAAGCAATGGGGGCTGCGGGGCTAGGAGATGTGATCCGAACCGCAACGTGGAGAGCTGTGACGTACGAGCGTAGGATGACGGTACTCGTACTGCTGCACGCTCTTTGTAGAGGTGGTTGATGAGCAACAGGATGGGTACTAGACAAAAACGGAAAGATGTGGTCAAACTTGGGAAATGGTTGGCAGGGAGTCATTGGAGAGATACTACAAAAAGGATGGCAAGGGGTCATAGCAGGGATTCTACTGCTTTACGAAAGGATATTTTTATTTACGTCGGAATGGTATCTACGCTACATTGCCGGGGAGGGCGAAAATGAAGAATAAATAGACGCTTGGTCGGATCGTATTCCCCGTGTTTTTGGTTGTTATATACGGGCCGTAAGAGTTTATGAATTATAAAGCAATGGGGGTAGCCCTTCGAGCGAGTGACCTTGAGCCGGTGATTTCCAACGCACAAACGTGAATCACTTGCAAAACAGAAGATAATTGGGTAACCACTCGCGCTAGTGACCCTGAGCAACTCAAAGCTTAGACATTGAAAGTGCTCCCCCCTCCGTAGCCTTAGTTTCCCAAACAATTCCGTCGCGGTGCATACCGAGAATTCAAAAGGCACTAGGTGGTGGACAGCCGTTCGAGCGAGTAGCCCGGAGAGGCTGGTATAGACATTCCTACCAGTGCTCTCCCTCCCGTAGCGTTTGTCGGTTCATGTCGAGCGAGCCGACTATTCTCTCTTGTGGTGCGACTGGCTAGGGCGCCATGTCGGCAGTCGGTGCTTCCGAGATAGGTCTAGGCATGTATAGCTCCCGGTTTACTCGTCGAAACGACAGGGGGGGCGGGGAGGGCTGTGGTTTGTTTAATGGGTCAATGAAATCATGTTTGGGATCAAGTCGTTTGATGATGGCAGAAAATCCAACCATCGGTCAACACAAGCAAGCTCTGCGTGATGACGCATTCGATTTCCATTTCGTGTCAGTTCATGATCCGCATCGCGTCTTGATCTAAATCATGGTACCCTGACACCTGTACCAACGACGGTGCAGGTACTGCTTACGTTGTAACGCCGTGACTCTCATATCGTGGACGAGGCCAAGGCGACGGGAGGGACGTCACGTTAAGATATCGGATTTGATTTTCTGCGGCCCAGAGCTAACAACTGGCAGGAGTGGCTATTAAATACCTCTGTTGGGAGACTTTCGGGTTCGCGATAGGCACCGGCCTAGTGTCGTTAGTTACCTAGTACGCTGCTTCCTCACAATATTGTAACCCCTCATTCTTGAGTGAAGTACAAAGCCACTCGTAAGGCAGTGAAAATGGGGCTACACCGCCGGCCGTAGGCTTCATCACGTATATCATTCGCATCCCGACTTGGTCTAGGTAGATTCTCCTGACACCCATAAACCTTTTGCCCCCTGCCAGGTGGGAGACGTGGGCCTTTCTGCTGTTGTTGCTGCTGCTGTTGCTGCTGCGGCTGTCATGCCGTCTATTAGAGGAGATATCTCTGGCGATATGCCATACGTTGACGCGAGATTGATCGGATCGGGCGTGGATGTTAAGGACGACGATCCTTCTCTCTTTACGATAGTGGCTGCGGCTGTCACGCCGTCGGCCGACGAAAACGCTCGCGTATACCCCCCCAACGGGCGGCCCGTGGACAAAATGGATTTTACACAACCTGCCGTAGCCTTCATCGAGCATATCATCCGACGCGCGCTACGATGGGGGTAGCACGGTTTGACCAAAAATGGTCCTGGCTGACGGAACTCCCCAATACACGAGCGACCCAATATCGTTGTGGTACCAACTGAGGTTAACGCTATTGTTCGGTAGATTCCGAGGGCATGGGAGTTTCATCGTGTCGCACTTTCATTTTTGTCAAAGCCAGTGCATGCTTCGGGTACATAGGGCGCGCTCTTCTCATCATGAACACTTGGTGCTATCCTTATTGTAGCAAGCGTCATCATCACCCAGGCGTGATCTAGTTCATTGGTCTGACGCCCATACGCCCTTTACCCGCTGCCAGGTCGCGCCCGTGGGTCTGTCTTCTGATGATACCGTTATGCCGTCTGCTGGAGGAGATATCTCCGGCCATCTGCCGTCCGTTGACGCGAAGCTGATGGGGACGGATGTGGATGTTAAGGGCGACGACTCTTCTCTCTTTGACAGATTGATGGCGGCGGTCACGCCGCCGGACGACGAGAAGAACGGTAGCGTATCCGCTCGTAACAGGCAGTTCGTGGACGCCAAGACGCCCAGAAAGAGCTTGTTTGGCAGACGCTTGGGGGAGAAGTCCAGCAACGCTAACACCGTGAAGGTAAGGAGGCGTGCTACGATGGAGATGCACCCCGATGTATTAACGCCGCTCCTCATATAAGAAGTCCATGTACCGAGCCCAGTAAGTGGGTCAGAACAAAATCGGAAAGTGTATCCCGACGAATAACCCCATGAGCTACTATGGGTATACAACTAGACCAGCTGGTGACCCTGATAAATAATTCGAACAATATTGGGTGGTTCGTCAGTTGACGAGGACACATGCTACTAATGGTATGGTGGAGGTGCACCATTTTGTTTCTCGGGCTCCTCACTCGAGGAGCTCTAACCCTCACCGGACAACTGATATACATTACTGAAAGTGCAACCCGAGGAACAAACCTATGGACTAGGTAAACAGAAACGTCATATAGCAAAACAAGAGTGACATTCCGACGATTTTGGGTTTAGAAACTCGGACATTCAGAAACCAAAAAAAGCCGAAACGTGCTACCTCTATCGTCGCATGCGTCGGTGGCCCTTCAGCCGGAAACGGTTTGGCCGAAAGGTGCTACCACCATCGAAGCACGCGTCTAAGTCGTCATCATACGCTGTCGGTGCTGATTCTAACTCTACTGTTGACGCCTGCTACTATTAGTACTAGACGCATGCTACTATTAGTACAAGACGCATGCTACGATAGAAATGCACCATTTGGTTTCTCGGGCTCCTCACTTGAGGGGCCTTAAACCTCACCCAAAAACCCAAACAATTATTTTGACAAAAACGGAAGTGCAACCCGATGAACGAACCTATGGCCTAGGTATAGAAACAATCATATTGTGAAACAAGAATGACATTCCGACAATTCGGGTTAAGGAGCTGCGTCATTCAGAAAAATTATTGTCCGAAAGTGCAACCTTTATCGTAACTCGAGTCAACAGGGGTACCACTCTTTGCCCAGAATATTTATGGCTAACGGCGCTCCTCAACTGAGAAGTTACCCAGTAGTAGTAGTCGCATCGTTCGAATACCGTTTACGGTTTACAATATGTTTCGTTATTTTCCTTTATTTTTTATCTTTAGTAATCTCCCTTTTTTATTCCAGCTTCTGGACGAGCCGTGGTCACAGGTGTCATCCCTTCTCCCCCCCGACACGTGCCTTCATGTTTGTCGCGCAGAGGGTTCACCGTTCCCAACGCTCGTCAATTTTCATCGATTTTTTGTTTTGATATATGGGGGGGTACCCCTTTATCCACATGAAGCCTAACAAACAACTCCATGCGCGCAAAAAACACAAAAGCTTCAGAAATTGCAGAGCATTGGGGTGGCCGTTCCCGCGAGTGGACCTGATTCGCTGAAATAACGTGCGCGAAATGTTAAGAGTTGGAAAGTAGTAGGGTGGCCACTCGCGCGGACGCGCGCTACGATAGAGGTGCGCCAGTTTTTTTCTGAGGCTCTTCACTTGAGGAGCTCCAAATATCACCCCAAAAATGATTTTGAGTAAACTGAAAGTGCGACCCGATGAACAAATCCATGGCTTAGGTATCTAAAAGTTCAGATTGAAAAAAAAGAACGACATTCCGACGATTTTGGGTTAAGGAGCCCCGTCATTCAGAAACAAGAAGTCCGAAAAGTGCTACCTCTATCGTAGTATGCGTCCGCGGACGCGTGCTACGATAGAGCTTGCACGTTTTGGCCGAATCGTTTGCCGAATGGCGGGGCTTCTTATCCCAAAGAAAATTGTCGGAATTTCATTGTTTGTTTCGCAAAATGCTTCGTTCTATATCTAAGCCACGGGGATTTGTTTTGGTTTTTACCGGGAATACTTTTATTTTTCCAGAAATCAGTTTTTGAAAAGAGGTATAGAAGTCCCCAAGCGAGGAGCCACACAAACAAAATGGTGCACCTCTTCCCGCAGCATGCGTCCGCTGAAACGAAATGCTCTAAACGCGGCCCGCTTAGGGTAGCCTTACTCCAGGACGCGTGCTCCGATAGAGGTAGCACATTTTTGGCTGAAACGTTTTTCTGAATGACGGGGGCTCCTTAACCTAAAAATCGTCGGAATTTCGTTCATTTTTGTTTTGCAATATTTTTCGTTGTGTTCCTACAGTAGGTCATGGAATTTTTTTTCATCGGGCAGCACTTTTTGTTTTTCCCAAAAATGAGTTTTTTTGGCACAGGTATATAGAGCTTCCTCAAGCGACGAGCCTCAGAAAACAAATGGTCCACCTCCACCGTAGCGCGCGTCCCAGTCATTTTAATAGCAGTGCATATCGAGGAATCACAAGGGACTCTGCGAGGTTGAACCAAAGCAATTTACACTGTTTATGACAGTATGCTACGACAAAGGTAGCACGTTTCGGCTTTTTGGACGCGCGCTACGATATAGGCAACACTTTTGGACATTTGTTTTTGTGAATGACGGGGCTCCTTAACCCAAAATCGTCGGAATATCATTCCTTTGCTTTAATTTTGCAATACGAATATTTTATATACCTAGTCGATGGGTTTGGTCATTGTTTTCAGTTTACTCAAAATAATTTGTTGGGTGAGGTATGAAGCTCCTCAATGTGAGGAGCCTCAGAAAATAAAAGGTGCACCTCTACCGTGGCATGCGTCTTTGGTTTCTGAATGACGGGGCTCCTAAAACCCCAAATCGTCAGAATGTCATTCTTGTTTTTTGCTATACGTTTTTTTGGTATACCTAAGTCATAGGTCTGTGCACCGGGTAGCACTTTCATTCTTCTCAAAAATCAGTTTTTGGGTGAGGTTTAGAAGCTCCTTAAGTGAGGATCCCGAGAAACAAAATCGTGCACCTCTATCGTGGCATGCGTCTTATGACAGTATGCCGTGCCCTAATATAGATGACTCTATGTAGTGGGCGGCCGTCCGCACGAGTGTAGCCCCTGAAAATGAAAGCCCTAAGAGTGTGCCCCCTACCTACCAAATGCTCCGATACGGGAGGTCACCTTTAAGCCATCGTTTTGTGCAAGCGACTTCACTCGCGCGAGTGGCTAGCGCTTTTGTGCTTGACGGTTTCGCGACAAACACCGCCTTAAAATTGTTTTATGCTGCGTCCAGAAAAACCAATCTCCAGTCTGTTTTAAGCATGTTATAGCGTGCACCAACCTCGGTGGTGGAAATGGGGGTCCCTCCTCGTCCGTAGCCTTGGCCTACCGTACAATTTTTTAGTTGATGTCGAGCACGGCGACGTCTTCCGTTTGTGAAGGGACTGACTGAGATCGTGCCGGCTGCTGTCGGCGTTGCCTAAACCGGTCTTGACGTGTCTGCCACAGCTAACCGGCAGAAATGAGAGAGAGGGGGGGGGGTGTTTATGGTTTGTTTAGTGGGCGGTCAATGGAATCAAGGTTTGGGTCAAGTCGTCAGATGGTGGCAAAAGGTCCAACCAGCGGTGCACGCAAGAACGCTTGCGTGGTAACGCCTTGGATTCCCATGTCGTTTAGGTGGGTCATCCGCATCGTGGCTTGGTGTAAACTATTATACCGACACTGATACACACGACGGGACGCGTGCTGCGATAGACGTAGCACTTTCAGCAGTTTTGTCTTCTGAATGACGGAGCTCCTTAACACAAAATCGTACGAAAAAACTTCGTTATCATTTTTTGCTGTACTTTTACTTGGTTACCTAGGCCATGGGATGGTTCTTCGGGTAGAGCCTTCATTTTTCCTCAAAACCAGCTTTTGGTAAAGGTGTCAGATTAGAGCTCCTCAAATGAGGAGCCTCAGACAAGAAATATCACACCTCCGCCGTAGCATCCGTGACGGTGCAGATACGCCAGACGTCGTCATGCCTTGGCTCCCACGTCGTTGACGCTTAGAATATCAACCTCATCCCGAACCCCAGACGTGTGCTACGATAGAGGTAGCACTTTTCGTCATTTTTTCGTTTCTGGATGACGGGGCTCCTTAACCCCAAATTCGCCGGAATGTCGTTCTTTTTTTTTGTTTCAACCTGATTTTTTTTGGTATACCTAACTAAACCTTGGGCTTGTTCATCGGGTTGCACTCACAGTGTTTTTTTAAGTATCCTTTTTTGCGGGTGAGCTTCAGAGATCTCCTCAAGTGAAGAGCCTCAGAAAAAAACCGATGCACCTCTATCGTAGCACGTTTATTGTCCTCACACTCAAACACCGGTTGCCCACTGCCAGGTCGTGGGCGTGGGTTTGTCGATCGCCGGTGACATGCCGTCTGCTGGAGAAGATGTCTCCAGCGATCTGCCGTCCATCGACGCGAAGCCGATCGGGTCGGAGGTGGATTTTAAGGGCGACGATCCATCTGTATTTGCGACAGTGACTGAGGATGTCACGAAGTCGGGCGAAGAGCACAATAATGGCGTATCTGGTCCTAACGGGCAGTTCGTGGACGTAAGCAGGCCGAGGAAGAGCTTGTTCGGCAAGTTTCTCAAGAAGAAGTCCAGCATGGCTCACAGCGTCGGGGTAAGCATACGTACAACCATAGGAGTGCACCCTAAAGTTCTGCCGCTTCTCACTTAGGAAAGTCCATAGACGCGTGCTACGGTAGATATAGCACTTTTCGACGATTTTGTTTCTGAATGACGGGGCTCCTCAACCCCAAATCTTCGGAATTTCACAAATTGTTTTCGACAACAACTTTTGTTACATACCTAGGCCATGAGATTTTTCATCGCGTATCACTTTTATTTTTCCCAAAATCAGTTTTTGGGAGAGGTATAGAGCTCCTCAGGTGAGGAGCCTCAGAAAACAAATGGTGCACCTCTACCGTAGCATGGACTCGTGCTACACATAGTACTGATAGTACTAATAGTACGATAGAGGTGGCACTTTTTGGTTGAGTAATGTTTCTGAATGATGGGGCTCCTTAACCCAAAATTGTCGGCATGCCATTCTTGTTTTTCAATCTGATTTTTTTGTGTACGTAGGCCACGGGTTTAATCATCGGGTTGCACTTTTAGTTTAGTCAAAATCAGTTTGTGGGTGAAATACAGAGCTCCTCAAGTGAGGAAGGAGCCTCAGAAAAAGACTGGTGCACCTCTACCGCTGCATACGTCCAAACCGAGTACAATATTTGATTGATAAAATCTCGGAATAGTGTATCTCGATGAATAGTTCTACGACCTAGGTATACAGCGAGTAATGCTGTCGAAACAAGCAACAATTTCGGTTAGTTTTCTCAGTTGAACGTGTGCTAAGATTGCCGTGCACCTAAGTGGTTGGGAGGCTCCTCGTTTGAGGAGCTCCCAACCTGGCCCAAACATTGATTGTGAGGATACACGAAAGCGCAACCCGATGACCAATACGGTGGACCAAGTCTACAAGCGATTGTGTTGTACAAACCGAACGATGTTGGGCTGGGTTTTTTAGTTGAGGATCTCCGCCAGTCACGAGCACTTTCACAGAAAAATGCTACAATATCCGTATCGTCGCACGCGTCGTTGAGGAGCCCGGTCAGTCCGAAACATTTAGGCCAAGATGTGCCGCACTAACAGCTACACGTGGGCAACGATAGTGCTAGTAGTGGTAGACCACTATCATCGTAGCACACGTGTAGCTGTTAGTAGTAGTGTAGTTTGACTCGTGCTACGGTAGAGGTAGAACGTTTTGGCTAACACGGTTTCTGAATGACAGGGCGCCTTAACCCGAAATCGTCGGCATTGGATTATTTGTCCTACAACATTTCTTTGTGGTATCCCTAGGCCATGGGATTGTTCATCGCGTATCACTTTTATGTTCCCCCAAAAAATCAGCTTTTGGGAGAGGTACACGGAGCTCCTCAGGTGAGGAGCCTCAGAAAAAAAAGTGGTGCACACCTCTACCGTACGTAGCATGCGTCGTTTGTACTCTTCAACTCTTGCTGCTTTTGTTTCAATTGCCATCCGACAATGTGTAGTGTTAGTACTAGTGTCAACAGTCAAGCAGGCGATGAAAGAACCGATACTGAAGACACATCACAGGCGACACATGCTACTAATAGTACTAATAGTACGGTAAAGGTGCACCAATTTTTTTCTGGGGCTCCTCACTTGAGTGAGCTCGATACCTCGACGAATGGTACGGTAGAGGTGGTGCACCATTTTGTTTCTGAGGCTCCTCACCTGAGGAGCTCCATACCTCTCCCAAAAACGGATTTGGGGAAAAACAAAAGTGATACGCGATGAAAAACTCCCATGGTCTAGATATGTAACAAAAGTTGTTGTAGAAAAAATACTGAAATTCCGACGATTTGGGGTTTAGGAGCCCAGTCATTCAGAAACAAAATTGCCGAAAAGTGCTACCTCTACCGTAGCACGCGTCCCTCACAAAAACAATATATATTTTGAGCAAACGGAAAGTGCCACCCGATGATCAAACCCGTGGCCTAGGTATAAAAAGTATTCATACTGCAAAACAGGATTTTGACATTCCGACGAATTTGGGTTAAGGAGCCCCGTCATTCAGAAACGTTTTTGCCAAAGAGTGCTACATCTATCGTAGCACGCGTCAAAAGTAGCATGTATTCTTACATCGACAAATGGTGCGATAGGGGGTACTGCACCTTTTGTTGGCCACAATGTGTGTGTGTTTTTCATCCCATTTATTCTGTGCGCCAAACAGATGTTAGACGCACTAGCCCGGGTCACACAGGAGGAAGGTAAACACAGAAGATTTATCTCCACCTTTCCTCCTGCGGTGCTTGCCTTAATTTTTATC
>JAYJMJ010301506.1:0-10011 GCA_036873875.1 Laminaria ephemera | reverse complement strand
TGGTCCTGCCGACGACGCCATTTTTTAAGGTATTAGTGGGGTATTAGTCCGTTTGACCACTGGACACTGGTAAAAGGATAACCGATTGCCTACCCAAACCAAGCCTTATAACACGTAGCAGTGTGGACGCTTGCGCGCATCGCAGGCAGAGGCAATCGATCCTCCGTCGTGGCTATCGCTGCTGCCGCGCAGGTGCCCTCGCATTTGCGAGCATGTTGCGTGGTTTTCATCTAGTAGCTAGTGGACGGCCTTGGCTCGGTACTTCGGGTTCGGCAAATTCCGAAAAGCTTCTCACCTGGTGACGACATTCATCCTCAGGTTCCGCTCCATCGAAAAAAGGGCTCCCCACGTTGGACTTGACGACGCACCCCAAGCCCGTCAGAGGGCGCGGGAGATCACGTAGACAGTCGGATGCTGTTCTCCCAAAACGTGGTCGATGACGCCAAGCGTGTGGACGCTTGGATTGGATGCGTGTGTGCGTCTGCCAACTGTGGCTGTAACCTTTTCTCTGCCGACGCGTGCTACGATAGAGGTAGCACTTTTTGGTTGAGTAATGTTTCTGAATGACAATGGCGAGGCTCCTTAACCCAAAATCGCCACAATGCCGTTGTTCTTGTTTTTCAAATCTTTAATTTTTTTGTATACGTTAGGCCATAGGTTTGTTCATTGGGTTGCACTTTCAGTTTGCTTCAAAAATCAGTTTGTGGGGTGAGGTTCAGAGCTCCTCTCAAGTGAGGAGCCTCAGAAAAAAAAAATGGGTGCACCTCTATCGCAGCGTGTGTCCAATCTCTAAATGACGGGGCTCCTTCACCCATAATCGTCGGAATGTCATTCATGTTTTGCAATGTTCTTCGTCGTTGTGTACCTACTGTAGGCCAAGGGATTGTTCATCGGGTTGCATTTTCATTTTTTTTTTCTCAACTTTTGTTGTGTCGTGAGGTATAGAGCTCCCTCAAGTGAGGAGCCTCAGAAAAGTTATTACGGAGGACTATAGTAATGAGGACCAATTATGGTTAGCAAAAACAGTGGAAAATATAGGTTTTTGTGTATATCGTAGGTCCTGATTACTATGGACCTCCGTAATAGTGCGGCCCTACTGTAGCATGCGTCTGCCGCGAAGCGTTGCTGCAGATCGTCCAGTGAAACGGTGTCGAGTGATGGCCCCATACCCAGACTATTGACGCGTGCTATGTACGATAGAGGTGGCACTTTTTTTGGGCATTTTTTTTTTCTGAATGACGGGGCTCCTTAACCCAAATTCGTCGGAATATCATTCTTGTTTTGCGATACGAATATTTTTTATACCTAGGCCATGGGTTTGGTCATCGGTTTGCACTTTTAGTTTACTCAAGACAAGCTTCTGGGACAGGTATAGAGCTCCTCAAGTGAGGAGCCCCAGAAAAAAAACTGGTGCGCCTTCACCGTACGTAGCATGTGTCTACTGTAGCATGTCCCAACCGTACTACAACCCTCGATGGCGTAGAGCCACGTCGCCTACGAAACCTCTCCCATTCGCTCGGCCTAGCTACGAAAACCCCTGTGCGCTTGGGCCACCGCCTCCGATACCTCCCTTCCCATATGCCGGGCTCCGCAGTTTTCTCGTGGACAAAAGCGGAGCGGTGCAGGTGGCGCGAAGGTCGCGAGGGCCTTCACCACGCAGCGCGCGTGGAGCACGTGGTGCCCTTGCTCACATCAAAGACGTACCGCCCGGTGCTCGCGTTGGATCGGCGCACATCAAACCCCGCACGCCACGTCTCCCGTAAGCACCGGGGCGTGTGCCGTTCCCGGGCCCCGTCCCCTGCGCCCGGGGGGGTCCTCCAGCTGATACCCTACCGTTTGGTGACGTAGCGCCGTTGCTTTTCCGCTCCTTATCTCGCCACGTCTTTGGCCCCCTGTTCTTCCTTTCGCCCTAATCCACCGATTCACATCCCGCCTGTGTCAACTGCTCTACCTCCCTCGCTATCCTTACCCTTTCTCCTGGGTTCGCCTCATCTCTCACCCCTCCTCCCCCCCTCCCCACTCGGCCCGCGGACGGGAGCAATGCGCTGTCCCCGGGCCTGGGGCTTAACCGCCGGCTCGTGTCGGTTTTCCCGCGCTTGATGCTCGTGCCCCCCTACCAGATCCTCTCGGCCGACCTCGTCTGTCCTTTGCGATCGACCCCCCCATCCTTCACTGCGAAGTGTAGAGCTTCCACCCCGGGTGCCGCACAGGCGATCCTGATCCTCGTGCGGAGGGTTTCCGATTGTCCCACAGGCATGATATCCCCGTGTCCAGCGGTCTGGCGGCTCTCTATTGTACCCGGAACAGTCCTGCCCTGGCCCAGCTGCCTGGCCTGTTCGCTATCGTGGAGCCGCCACCACCACCGGAAATCTCTAATCACATTGGAAACCGAAAGGAAAAACAAGCGCCAGGATCAGTCTGTATAGTGTACGTACTTCATGTATCCTTTGGGTTGAATTGTATCTTCACGGGACACTACGAATAAATAGGTACCTGATAGGTGGTGTGTGGGGGTAAAACGATGAATGAATTTCCATGTTCGGGGGGGACGAGATACACAATCTCATGGACTATTACGGAGGACCATAGTAAATAGAACCCATGACATACACAAAAAACCTATATATTCCCCTGTTTTTACTAGCCATATTTGGTCCTGATTACTATGTCCCTCCGTAATAGGTGTCTAGACTAGACCAACAAACGAAACATTATTGTAATTCCAATGGTCATCTGACAATGATCATACCAGGTATATATATATGGGGGGGGAGGGTGGTGAAATTTAGTTAATTCACACTAATTCAAGACGTTAATTAATTTCCATATTGAAGGAAGACGGACTTTAATTAATCCACACGAAGTATTACAGTAACTCAAGACATTAACCAATTTCAATGTTCGAGGGGGACGACACGGAGGTAGCACATCGTCCTCCTCCAACGCTGTTTGGACCCCGGGGGCCACCTTGACAGGCGTTCCTCCCATTGGGCGTCGAGGCCCTCGAGGTACCCGTGGACGTGAAGTCCAATGTAGACCCTCCGATTTGATAGTCGAAGCCAATTGTCCTGTGGTCGGGCTCCGTAACCGGTGAACAACTCGCGGTTGCGGTCGACAGCCGCTTTCCATTCCCTCGGGCGGGGGAGATCAAAACGATACCCCTGAGGCAAGCCCACAGCATCGCTGAACAGCGAGCACAGGCAGAACCAAGAGATTGAGCTACCCCTAAGGGCACGCAGCATTAACTCGAACGCGCTGTGAACTCCGATCGTCGCGTAGACCAAGGCTATGGTAGGGGGTGCACTTCCATTTTCACTTACAAATAGTATAGGCCTCTCTCGCGAGTGACTCTGTACCTCACTTAAACACGGACTTCAAGCAAAGGATTTGGCGCAACGAAACAGAACTTTCTACATGGCGGTGCATATGATGATCCCGAAGAATACAAACAGATAAAACGGCACTCTCGCGAGTAGCCCTATGCTGCCGCAAAAACCGTAGCCTTGGTCTGTAGCTCGCCGGCTTCAATCCGTGGACGGCCTGCTGAAGGAGGGTCGGCGACCTACATGGCTCCCATCATCCTCCTGCCTTCCCCCCAGGTCATGGGCAGCCCTCTACCCAGCTCTGCCGGGTGAGGAGGTCGGCTTGCCCCCGGCCACTCACAGTGGCACGCGACGCACGGCGTCGAGTCTTCACGCCCTCTCGCGAGGCGTTCCACTTTCTCCAATATGTAGTGGGCGTGCACGATCTTTCCGTGGGCGTACGGAATGGGCACACTTAAGTGGTTATTCTCCAACTCCCCGGCAGAGTCACCTAGAGCCTTGCTGCAACATATGCAGACGACTCGGCGTCCTCCCCCCGTTCCCCTTGTACATGCTTCTGGCTGCCTTTGCCTTCGTTCGCGGCCTCCTCCCCACTCGAAGCCATTGAGCGCCAAAAGTACCGGCAGCTGTCGCTGTTAATGGACGCCCCACTCGGTAGCATGGTCATACCGTAGGTCAATCCTCGGCAGTACTCCCGTCAAGTGGAGCGTTCTCCGACGGGGCGGTCCAGTCCCTCTTCTCATGGTCAATTCAAACCTCTCTCCTGTCAGCTATCCTGTACACGCTATCTATAATGTACGCTGTGTGAGCGAGCCAGCCGCGGAAAAAACGAATATCTGACGGTTCAGCGCATGATTCCTACAGACCCCTCACGGCTCTCGCACTTGTGGTTGCTGAGGGGTAGGCACTTGCGGTTTCTGAGGGGTAGTTCCGCGCCAGTGGCCTGCCATGTCCTCCGCTCTTCACTCTGAGGTACTCCGCGACCAATCTGTCGTTTCCGATGGAGGTTTGGTCGCTCTTAGAAGGCGAAGCTCTGCTGCGACGACCCTGCCCCTAACGCTCGCTCTTCTGCTGTTTCCAATGACCTGCCGAGACAACGAACGTGCTGAAGAAGAGGGTGTAAATCTATCTTTTTGATCACTTTCATGAAAAGTCAGATTCGATCACGTGACTTGGCGTGTACCATTGGGCATGGCTCGGGGGGTTGCGTCGTCAACGAAGCCTAGAGCGGAACGGCGGTGCACGTCGCACGAGCAGGATACGTGCACAAAGGCGGTTGTATTTACCATCCCGTGGCAATGCTGCATACCACTCCCCTCCCATCCCGCCCCGGTGGACCCTCCTGAACGACGTCCCTCCTCCCTCGGCTAGAATCGCTTGCCGCGCGACTGTTAGCACTTGTACCATTTTCTCGTTGAGGTGCTGCCGGAACGCTCTCCTATCGGCCTCGTCGACTGTTACGATCACCCGGCACGCCGGACAACGTAGATTTCCCCCCCCACTATTGCGGAGTTCGGCGTAGCACGGCGGGTTCAGTCGGGCGGGGCAACTGTCTAGAAGGATCATCGGAGCCACCAAGGCCTCGTAGCACACGCAGCAATCTTCCGGAGCCTCCACGCGGAGCCGCCTTCCCTCGACGATCGTCAGCGATGCTGGCCGTGGTGGCGACGACGGTGTTTGAGGCGTTTAAGCGGGTCGCGACATGGTTCATTTCGGCGCCATTGCTGGGATGGGCGGTGACGGCCTTGGCGGCGGCGACTGCTCCTGCCTGGTAATTGACTGCGATGACGGTTCCATTGCAAAGCCCGCCTCCAGCGCCAACAACAGCAT
This sequence comes from Laminaria ephemera, assembly GCA_036873875.1. NCBI lineage: Eukaryota > Phaeophyceae > Laminariales > Laminariaceae > Laminaria > Laminaria ephemera. The sequence goes on along the minus strand of JAYJMJ010301506.1, from coordinate 4,858 downwards.
CCCTGTCAAGGGGTTTGAAGCCGTCGGCGATGGTGACTGTGGCATTGTCGGCGGTGACGGCAGGGGTGGTCTGGCGGACGGTGATGTAGTCGGCGGACGTTGCGGCGTCGCCAATGGGGACGCTGCGAATACCGACCTTGCAGATGGGGGCCGCGGTGGCGGTTGAAAGTTCCCCCTTGTTGGAGACTGCCTTCAGACACTGTACCAACAGCGTCGGTGACGCCGTTTGCGGTATGAGAAACGCCGCGCAGCCACCGGCGGCTGCGGCAGCGGCTGTGAGAGTGTGGGAAGCTCTTCTCCGGGAGTGGGCGGCAGATCATCTGACGTAGGGGCTGGGGAGGTTAGCTGTAGCTGGCAACGACGGGCGCGGGACGCCTGGCTCCTTGACCGGCAAATGTACGGGCGGTGGTGGGGGCGATGGTGTCATCGATATCGAAGGATCCGACCCGGTGTCTGCTCTCGACGGCGTTCCCGTCGATGAACGATCTCCAAACGACGTCCTCGGCTAGGCCGGCGATGCCGGCGACCGGAGTCTTGGCGGCAGAGACGCCGTTTCCACCTGTGACGGAGACTCCCCGACAGGTATTTTCGACTACCCCAGTGACGGAGTAGGCGTCAGAAGTGCCCCCAGAACCGTTGCCGCCGGTGACGTCGGCTATAATGGCAGAGGAGCCGATGGGGATGATTCTGGCTGGGGCGGTATCGGCCCAAACTGTGGCCCCGGCGACGTCACCCCAGCTGTGGAGGCGAGTTTCCGTGTAGCTGCCTGGTGGCTCGCCGCCACTGCCGCCCCCCCTCGTCCCGGTGGAGACATGCCCCCCCACACGTGCGCTCGTCATGGCATATCGTCGCTCATGGCTTGCCGTACCTTCCCTGGTGAGCGATACGAAAATTGCTTCTCCCCCATTGGCCCCGCTTTCCTGGCGCGGTACCGTCAAGGAGGCGACGGCGATCCCCCGCCCCCCCCCGCCCCCCCCACGCCCAACCTCGTCCCCGAGGGGTATGTAAGTCTCCTGCGCCCCCCCCTCCCGAACGGGGTGAACGTCCATAGAATCTCCACACTCTTGGTGTCGTTCGCCAGCTGTTGCTCCCCGAGGAGGGTGGGGCGGTAGTGACCAAGGTCCGACGGCCCCCTAGTCCTGGGAGCCCGGTTCAGTGCCAGGGGGCAGCGCCACCAAGATTTATTGCCACTGAGACCGCTGGAGAATCATGGTCTGGGAATGCTGGAGCAATATCGCCTGAGGTTGCTGGAGACTCACCATCTAGGATCACCGGAGTATCATCATCTGGGATCGCCGGAACATTATCGTCTGCTGGGATCACGGGAGCATTGCCACCTGCAACCGACATAGCCCTGCTATGGAGGTCCATTGTTATTAGGACTAAACGGGAAAGTCTTCACCTTTCAGTAAAGCTCTCTTATCCGACTAGCTAGGCTCGTGCGAGTCTCTGTAGCGTGTAGACCCTCCAACAGAACACTCGCAAAACGAAAACTGAAAAACAGACTGAGATTTCCCTCCCCCCCTTATTTTTGTTTAGAATTTCATCCCACTAACGACGGACCGCCTACAACACACAGAGTAACGGTCTTTGTGAGCGCAGAGTCGTTTTCGATATCCTTGCAGTCGTTCGCAGTCGAGTACAGTACCAGGTAGTTTCTGTACACATACATACGAAGTATTAATAGCATACTGTACAGGACATCTATTCATAACAAGAAACAGAAAAGCTGCCCCAGGCTGGGTTTCTTATGTCGAAGAGGGTGCGTTCTACACTACCTTCAGTGTAACGGCTCCCGGATTTCTAAAATTCCTGAAAACCTCAGCCTGCCTTTCTTATGACCCTATTTCTTATTGCAGTAGGTCTCCGGCACTGAGATACGGCAGCCCAATTCAATGTTACCTCCGACGCGTTCTACGATAGAGGTATTAATAGCCCATTTTGGCTAATTTATTTTCTGAAAGACGGGGCTCCTTAACCCAATATCATCGGAACTTCACATTTTTTTGTGCAATAATTTTCGTTGTACACCTATTAATAGGCCGCGGGATTTTCCATCCGGTAGCAGTTTTGATTTCCCCCGAGATCGGTTCTTGGGAGAGGTATAGAGCTCCTCAAGTGAGGATCCTCAGAAAAACAATGGTACACGTCTGCCGTAACATGCGACCTCCCTCGAAAGCGTTTTTTCCCCCCAGAGTTCCCCTGGCGTGCTCCGCTGGCAAAACCCCCTAAACCGTTCTCGCCACTCCATACATTGGGGGTGCTCGTTACTCAAGTAGTTAAGCGTTACCGTTACTTGAGCAGCGAAACATTATCCTCTCCCTCGGGTGGGGGTAGAAACAAATTAGTTGATATATGGAGAGCTTTTGACTGGAGCTTTTTGTTTTTTTTGTTTTTTTTTACTATTACGGAGAAACATAGTAATAAGGACCAAATATGGTTAGTAAAAACGGTGGAATGCATAGGTTTTTGTGTATATCGTGGGTCCTGATTACTGTGGTCCTCCGTAAATAAGACTCTCAGAATTAAGCGGCGATTCTCGTTCCCAGTCTTGCACTTAAAAAAAGCTTATCCTGGACAACTTCCAAAGTGTTTCCTACACTAAGTCCATTTTGTTTTCAACTAAAGGACTGGGAACGAAAACCGCCGCTACATTCTGAGAGTCTTAACTCCAAATCTAGGGTTAATAAAAGCTCCAGTCCGAACCTCGCTGTGATGTTCGTACTTTCTATATTTGTCTTGGGGTCTTGGGAGGATTCGTTTTTCTCCCTGAAGTTTACTGTGCACGAGAAGAGCAGAAACCAAAAACCAACCCGTACTCACATGTCGTTGTGCTGCTGGCGTGCCATACATGGCATGCATCTGGCATGATCAGGTACAGGATGCTTTTGAGATCGCGAGGCAGGCGAGCACCAACCCCAAGGTGGCCGTTATCGGGGCCGGCCCGTCAGGTGACTACATAATGCGCGTGGTGCGCGCTACGAACGGGGTATCGCGTTTCGGCCAAAGACGCGTGCCATCATTCGATAGGGATAGCTCATTTTGGCAAAAATGTTTATGGCTGACGGGGCTCGTCCACTATGGAGCCGCAGAGAGCTGCTCAAGTCGGGACGTGTGCAACGATAGAGGTAGCACTTGTTTTTGGTCGAAACGTTTTCTGAATGACGGGGCTCCTTAACCCAAAATCGTCCGAATTTCGATCGTTTTTCTTTCCACTTTGTTTTTGTTTTATACCTACTATTAATAGGCCATGGGATTGATCATCGGGTACCACTTTTGTTTTTTCCCAATTCAGTGTTTGGGAGAGGTATTATAGAGCTCCTACCTCAAGTGAGGAGCCTCAGAAAGAAAAATAGTGCACCTCTACCGTACTACTAGTACTATTAGTACTATTAGTACTATTTAGCATGTGTCGAAGATCCTCAGAAAATATAGGTGCCACCGCTATCGTACTATTAGTAGCATAGACGCGTGCTGCGACAGAGGTATACCATTTTTTGGCAAAAACGTTTTCTGAATAATATCGGGGCTCTCCTTAACCCCAAATCGTCGGAATTTCATAATTTCTTTTGCAATATGAACAACTTTTATTTCTTGGGGCCATGGGTTTGGTCATCGGGTTGCGCTTTCAGTTTACTCGAAATAAGCTTTTGGGTGAGGTGTGAAGCTCCTCATGTGACGAGCCTCACAAAAAAAATGGTGCACCTTGTCCGTAGCGTGCGTCACGATTTCAACAAGGTCTCATTGACGCGTGCAACGATAGAGGTAGCACTTCTTGGATTTTTTGTTTCTGAATGACAGGGCGCTCCTTAACCTAAAATAGTCAGAATTCTCCGTTCTTTTTTTCAATGCAGACTTTTTGTATACCTAAGATATGGGTTTGTTCATCGGGATGCACTTTCAGTTTTACTCAAAAATCAGTTTGCGGGTGAGGTTCAGAGCTCCTCAAGTGAGGAGCCGTCAGAAAAAAAATGGTGCACCTCTATCGTAGCATGTGGTTTTTTGTGACAAGTGCTACTATACTCGTAGAGGTACCATTTTTTGGCGTTTTTTTTTTCTGAACGACGGAGCTCCTAAACCCAAATTCGTCGAGACTTGCATTCTTGTTTTTGCAAAATGACTTTTATGTATACCTAGGCCATGGGTTTTGTTCATCGGGTTGCACTTGTAGTTTGCTCAAAATCAGTTTGTGGGTGAAGTACACAGATCTCCTCAAGTGAGGAGCCGTCAGAAAAAAACTGGTGCACGTCTACCGTAGCATGTGTGGTATTTTCGTAACTCTGATCCGGGGTTGCATAGCAGGCAACCCCCCCTTCACTACGGTGCATGCCTTCATTCTTTTTTCGCGAGGAGGGTTTGTCGTTGTCTTCTCTCATCGACTCGCATCAAATCGTTCATGCTGCACATTATTGGACGGCAAACACAATACGGGTAGTAACAGTAACGATCGGGACGCATGCCGTAGGAACGTACCTATAACTATGAGACTCCTCGCTTAAGCGGCTCCATGCCTCGCCCAACAACTGATTACGAGAAAAAAAAAAACCAACCGCGACGTGATCAACAAATCCCATGACGGCCTCGTAGATACGTATCGAATAGTATTTTAAACACAAGTATTTGTGCTCCAAAGATGTTGGGTGTTGTCGTTCATACATTGAGGAGCTCCGTCCATCGGAACCATTTTGACCAAACCGTGCTATTTCTGGGTATTCAGGCATTCGAGGCTGTGGTTCGATAGTACCCGGGAATAGTGTTAAATCGGAAGACATATTCTATCTGTAGTCAGAATATCTGGATTCCGCAGGCATACATGGTGGGCCTGTTCTGGCGGTGATTCCCCCCCGCTGGGTCCCAG
>JAYJMJ010301486.1:0-10012 GCA_036873875.1 Laminaria ephemera | reverse complement strand
GGGGGTTAGCTCCCAGTCACCGTGGAGCTGAAGGAAATAAACAAGAATGACTACAAATCACCGCGTCGGTGAGCGGCTTAGATGCCACTCAAGGACTGTACGGCATTAAATCTACTGTAGCGGAAAAACGTGTTTCGCAGTGCAGACATTATTCAAAGGACGACTGCATCAGGGCAGTGCACTAATGTTTTCGTTGGCAATATGTAATATATTCGGAATTCTCCATTAAAAGACGGCTCCATTTTGAGCCGTAGTCTAGCTGTGATGTTGGTTCCCAGGCAGAAGTGGTCGAGGGGAGTATCCGCGCCTGTCGTGTAGCGAACAATCTTGAGCGGAGCTCACCGCAATGGGCACGCCTATTCCGCGCCAGGAAGGTCCAATGGTCGCGTGCGGCGAGAAGAGTCGAACAAAGCTGCAGCTACAGACACATGCTACGATAGCAGTGCACCAGTGTTGTTTCTGATGCTCCTCACTCGAGGAGCTCTGTACTTCACCCACAAAATGATTTCTGAGCAAAACTATATGTTCAAACCGAGGAACAAACCCATGGCGTAGGTATGCACAAAAATCGTGTAGTAAAGCAAGAATGACATACCGACGAATTTGGGTTAAGAAGCTCCGTCATTCCGGAACAAAAACGCCGAAACGTTGTACCTCTATCGTAGCACGCGTCCTGCCCCTAACCCGAAAATACGACAATTGCCGCAGGCTCATGTAGGGTTGGAGCGAGGCGCTTCGTGTTTCAAGGACCCCGTGTATCCTGACGATGACGGCCAGGAGCTTCTTCCCTACACTGGCGTCGATTGCCTCACGTACGAGGGAGAGATCAACAAAATGGCCGTCAACATCGCGTTTGGCAGGTACCGGAAGACGAGCTATACCTTTTATAGTTCAGCACTGACACATGCTACGATAGAGGTGCATCATTTTGTTTCTCGGGCTCCTCGCTTGAGGAGCTCTTAACCTCACCCAAAAACTGCTTTCGAGAAGAATGAAAGCGCAACCCCGACGAACAAATCTATAGCCTAGGTATACAAAAAATCATATTGCAAAACTAGAATGACATTCCGACGATTTTGGGTTAAGGAGCCTCGTCTTTCATAAAAAAAAAGCCGAAAAGCGCTACCTCTATCGTAGCAGGCGTCTTCAGCACTACCGTAATATGGCATGAAAAATGGGGGCCAAAACATATACCAGGTATATATATTCCTACTAAAAGAAAACATACCCCTGCCAAACGACCTCGCCTCCGCGTCTCCACATACAGCGGAACCGCACAAGATGATGATAAGTCAACGAACGGAAATATACAACCATGAGAACGGAACCGCACAACATGATGATAAGTCAACGAACGGAAATATACAACCATGAGAATTGAGCAGGCAGAGTACATCCAGCGGATACACCACACATGCTACGATAGAGGTGCTGCACCAGTTTGTTTATGATGCTCCTCACTCGAGGAGCTCTGTGCTTCACCCACACACCGATTTCGAGTAAACTACATGTTCAAACCGAGGAACAAACCCACGCCAAACGTAGACGCTCTCCTCTGCTGTGCTCTAACTGGAAAGCACACCACAGTAACTGTAATGATGCAACGCTGTGGCGCCTTGATCTGGCACGAGATTGATTGCGTGGTGGACTGTTCGAATCGGTCTTAAGCGAAGGGGTGTGTGGTAGTTATGCAGTGATGTTTTTACAAGAGAAGCATGCTACGACGGTAGAGGTGCACCATTGTTTTTCTGAGGCTCCTCACTTGAACAGCTCTTAAGCCTTACACCCACAAACTGATTTTGTGTAAAACTGACAGTGCAACCCGATGAACAAACCCATGGCCTAGGTATACGAAAAATCATATTGCAAAACAAGAATGACGTCCCGACGATTTTGGGTTAAGGAGCCCCGTCATTCAGAAACAAAACAAAAGCCGAAAAGTGCGCTAGCTCTATCGTAGCACGCTTTGGGGTTGAGAGGCTGACTTCGTGTACCTGCTAGAGGTCTCTGCAGGCATCGAGAGATGACTGCGTCGAAATTTCGAGGTTTTCGGTTTTTCGGCAAGAAATGTGACGGTATTTGTTCATTGCTTTGCTGCTGTTGTGCTTTTGTGTGGTGCAGGCAAATGTGTGGGGTTCACTACCGTTTCGATAGCCAGGAAGGGCTGGTCCTCGGGGAGACCGTCGGCGTAAGGATGTTGCAGCAGGTGAATACTTCAGTATACCTCGGACACGTGCTACGATAGAGGTACCACTTTTTGGTTGAGTAATGTTTCTGAATGACGGGGTTCCTTAACCCAAAATCGTCGGAATGTCATTCCTGTTTTACAGTATGATGTTTTGTATACCTAGGCCATACGATTGCTCATCGGGTTGCGCTTTCCTTATTCTCCAAATCCGTTTTTGGGTGAGGTTTAGAGCTCCCCGAGTGAGGATCCCGAGAAACAAAACGGTGCACCTCTATTGTGGCATGTATCCTCGTACCTCGATACAATTGAGCGCTTTAAATAGTTCTTATATTTGTTTACAGCTTGAGGTTCAACGTTGATCACTCACAAAACATTCCACCCATAAAGTAGTAGAAGAAGAACAAGGCAAATCCCTAGCGTAGAGTGCGTATATACACGAATCGACGAGGCGTGCTACGATAGAGGTAGTACTTTTCGGCTGATCGACGGATCTCCTTGACCCAAAATCGCCGGAAATTAAGTTTTTTTTTGCAATTGTTTTTCTTTTTATACCTAGGTCATTTGATCTTTCATCGGGTAATACTTTTGTTTTTTTACCCGAAATCAGTTTTGGGGAAGAGGATAGAGCTCCTCATGTGAGGATCCCCAGAACAAAAATTGTGCACCTCTACCGTAGCATGCATCAATGGGGAAAATGATATGCACATGGGCCATGTCTCTACACGAACGAGACGAGTTTACCACCACACGCGCCTGTCTGACCGCGTTCCACTCGTGTTTGCCGCGTCATTGGTTTGCAGGAGGTCATGGCCTTCCCGGAGAACCAGCCCTACCGGTTCAAGCTCCTGTCAGGCGAAACGATCAGTCTCGAACCCGACGGGTCCTTCTACGTGGATGGCAAGAAGTGCGCCGGCGACACGTTCGTGGGGGTAGCCGGTTGCTAGATATACTGGTAGTTGGACCAAGAGAAGCACACGAAATTGTCAGCCCTGCTGGTACCCAGCACATGCAGCGATAAAAAAAATACGACAGACGCGGTTTGATCAACGGACACCCCTACTACGATAGGGGGTCGTACTTTAGCACTTGGAGACGCGTGCTGCGATAAAGGTAGCACTTTTCGGCGTTTTTTGTTTCTGAATGACGGGGCTCCTTAACCCCAAAATCGTCGGAATTTCATTATTCTTCTGCAATAATTTTCATTTGTATACCTAACTGTAGGTCACTTGATTGTTCATCGGGTAGTACTTATGGTTTCCCAACAAATTCGTTTTTTGGGAGAGGTACAGAGTTCCTCAAGTGAGGCGCCTCAGAAAAACAAGGGTACAGCACCTCTACCGTAGAGTGCACCTAGACGCATGCTCCGGTAGAGGTGCACCATTTTTGTTTGGTCTGAGGTTCCTCACTTGCAAATCTCTACATACCTCATCCAAGAACTGATCTGGTGAGAGAGTTTGAAGTGCTCCTCTTGATGAACACTCCCATGGCCTAGGGGCGCGCGCCACGATCATAGAGGTAGCACTTTTTTGGCAGAAAAGATTTTCTGAATGGAGGAGAGGGGCTTCTTAACCCCAAAAATCGTCGAAATTTCGTTGTTGTTTTTTTGTTGTTGGCAATAAATTTTCTTGTATACGTACCTAGGCCATGGAATTGTTCATCGGGTAGCACGTTTATTTTTTTTCCCCAAATCGTATTTTTGGAGAGGGGATAGAGCTCCTTAAGTGAGGAGCCTCAGAAAAAAAAAAGGTGCACCTCTACCGTGGCATGCGTCTAGGTATAAAGCGAAACATCTTGTACAAAAATAACGTTTTTTCTGACGATTTTTGTTTTGGGTGAGAAGGAGCCCCCGTCATTCAGAAAACGATTCTCGGTAAAAAACAAAAGCTACCTCTATCGTTATCGCGCGTCTTCTGTCAGGCAGGCGAGATGATCACAAGTCTCGAACCCGACGGATCCTTCTACGTCGACGAACGCAAGAAGTGCAGGGGGTCCCGCCGACAGACGCGTGCTACGATAGACCTGGTACTTTTTGGGAAAAAAACGTTTTTCTGAATGGCGGGGGGCTCCTTAACCCCAAACCTCGTCGGAATTCCGTTCTTTTTGGGATTGTTCATTGGGTAGAACGTTTAATTTTCCCCAAAATCGGTTTTTTGGAGAGGTATAGACCCCCGTACATGAGGAGCCTCAGAATAAAAAGGGGGTGCACCGATACCGTAGCATGCTTCGACACGTTGCTAGGAGTTGCCGTTTGCTAGCAAATTGGACAAAAAAAACAAGGCACCTCTTGGGAACCCGGATGACGGGTAGTACGATAGGGTTAATTAACACTATCAGGGATCAAGACCACGGTACGAGGGGGGGCGCTTTTTGGCTTCAGGAAAATGTTTCTGAATGACGGTGCTCCTTAACCCAAAAATCGTCGGAATTCCATTATTTTTCTGGAAACGTGTTGCGTTGTAAATCCAGGTTGTGGGATTGTTCATCGGGGAGCCCTTTTAATTTTCTCGAAATCTGTTTTTGGATGAGGTAATCCTGAAAATATTTCTGAATGACGGTGCTCCTTAACCCCAAATCGTCGGAATTCCATTCTTTTTTGGGGGAAAATGTGTTGCGTTGTAAACCTAGGTTATGGGATTATTCATCGGGGGAGCACTTAAAATTTTCTCCAATTTATTTTTTGGATGAGGTATAGAGCACCTCAGAAAAAAACAAAATGGTGCACCTCTATCGTAGCATGCGTCTCAGGCCAATATATTTCCGGCCAACGGCGCTCCTCAGTTCAGACGCGTGCAACGATAGAGGTAGCACTTTTCGGCTTTTTTGTTTCTGAATGACGGGGCTCCTTAACCCAAAATCGTCGGAGAATGTCATTCTTGTTTTGCAAATATGAAAAAAAAATTAACACCTAGGCCATAGGTTTGTTGATCGGGTTGCCCTTCCATTCTTCTCAAAATCAGTTTTTGGGGTGAGGTTAAGAGCTCCTCAAGTGAGGAGCCCGAGAAACAAAATGATGCACCTCTATCGTAGCATGCGTCAGCAGAGGACCTACCGAATGTATGTGTCGTTGGATTTCTACAATGCAGTTCGTTGTATACCTAGGCCATGAAATGGTTCATTGGGTTTGATCTTCCGCGTGATATCAAGGCCAGGTTCTGGGTTGGAAGAGCTCCTTAAGTGAGGAGCCTGGGGAGAACTCGGTGCCTTCTCCTACACGGTAGCGTGCGTCAGATGTAGCGCGACCAAAGGCGCATGCTACGGACGCGTTTTGCTACGATAGAGGTGGCAATTTGTTTGGCCGAAACGTTTTCTCATCGACGGGGGCTCCTTACCTCAAAATCGTCGGAAATTCATTTTTTTTGTTTTTGCAACAGTTGACGCGTGCTACACGATAATAGAGGTAGCAACTATTCGGCTTTTTAGTTTCTGATTGACGGGGCTCCTTAACCCAAATTTCGTCGAGATTTGTCATTCTTGTTTTCATGATGAATTGTGGGTGAAGAACAGAGCTCCTCAGGTGAGGAGCCTCAGAAACAAACGGGGGTGCACCTCTATCGTAGCATGTGTCAGTTTTCACTGCATACCTAGGACATTTGATCGTTCATCGGGTACTATACTTTTATTTTTCACCCAAATCGGTTCTGGGGGAAAGAGGATAGAGCTCCTCAAGTGAGGAGCTTCAGAAGAAAAAAATCGGTGCACCTCTCTACCACCGTAGATGGAGGTAGCAGTTCTTGGCTTTGTTTTGTTTCTGAATGACGGGGCTGCCTATTCCACAATCGTCGGAATACCATTCTTGTTTTTTGCACCATTGATGTTTTGTCTACTTCGGCCATGGATTTGCCCATCGGAGTTGCACTTTCAGTTCATTCAGAGTCGGTTTTGGGGCGATGTATAGGGCTCCTCAAACTGAGGAGCCTCAGAAAACAACTCCGATGAACCTCAACCATAGCCACGTGTCCCAAAAATATGACAAGACGCGGTTTGACCAAACACGGTCTAGTGGGAGAGCGCCCCAGCAGTGTGACTACATACTGCCGTGCTGCGCGCATTTGTTGGAGATAATCCTTGGGGCATACTTCGCTTGCTTGCATCCCCTTCCTCGTGTTTCATGTATCCGGTGCTGTCTGATAACCGACGCATGCTACGCTAAGGGAGGCATTTTTTGGCCACACCAATTTCTGAATGACGGGGGCTCCTTAACCCAAAAATCGTCGGAGTGCCATTCTTCTTTTGGCAACATTTATTCGCTGTGTCTACCTAGGCCATGGGATGGTTCATTTGGGTTAAGCTCACAGCAGTAATTCTTCCATTTTTGGGGGGGGTTTTGGGGTGAGGTACGGAGCTCCTCGAGCGAGGAGCTCGCTAAAACAAATGGTGTGAAACCGCTGACGTAGCATGTGTTCTCCTTTTTTGAAAAAAAATGTTCGACTTTTGACTCGGGCTAAGGTAGGGGGACGCTTTTTTTATCATTTTTTTGTTTCTAAATTCCCGGGCTCCTTAACCCCAAAACCGTCGGGATGTCATTCTTGTTTTGCAATATTGTTTTTTCGTATACCTAGGCCATGGGTTTGTTCATCGGGTCGCTCTTTCCGTTTACTCAAAATCAATTTTTGGAATGAAGTGTAGAGCTCCTCATGTGAGGAACCCAAGAAAAAAGCAATGGTGGACCTCTATCGTAGCATGTGTCACCTTGGGGAGCACCTTTAGGTCGTTTTATTTCAGCCGATCAGAGCCACCCTGAAGAGTGACTACCCTACCTATATTTTTTTTTTCGTCTTCCCTATTTTTGGACTTTTGATTTCGCGATATGCACCGCCTTGGGATTGTTTGCTACCCGCTGCGCCAAAACAAAAACCGAAAAAACTACTATTTTGAGAGAGGTAATGAGTCACTTCTCGCTGTGGCCTACACGAGGAAGTGAAAATGATAGTATAACACCCCCGCTACCGTACCACCAGTATTTTTCTTTTGTTTCGCTTCTAAGGCCCTGTACGAAACGTTCCCGAAAATTGTGTCGGAAAAGCCATCGGTGTGATTTGCGGCAATTCAGCATTGTTAAGTTACTTATTAGTGGAAGACACGTGCTACGATAGAGGTCGCCCTTTGTGCCTTTTTTTTTGTAACTGAATGACGGGGGCCCCTTGACCCAAAATCGTCGGAATGTCGTTCTTGTTTTTGCAATCTGATTTTTTTTGTGTACGTAGGCCACGGGTTTGTCCATCTCGGGTTGCACTTTCAGTTTGACTCGAAATTGGTTTTGTGAACGAGGTTCAGAGCTCCTTAAGTGAGGAGCCACAAAAAACAAATGGTGCAACTCTATCGTAGCATGCATGCGTCGGAAAGGAATATCGAGGGGAGGCACGAGCCACGCCAGGGGGTTGCACTTTGGGCCGAGACGCATGCTACGATAGAGGTGAAGCACTTTTTGGGGGGGGAAATGTTTCTGAATGACGGGGCTCCTTAACCCAAAATCGTCGCAACAAATGTAATTTTTGTTTCTGCAATCTGCTTTTTTTTTTATATATACCTATGACGCCATGGGTTTGATCAACGGGTTGCACGTTCAGTTTACTCAAAATCAGTTTTTGGGTGAGGCACAGAGGTCCTCGAGTGAGGAGCCTCAGAAAAAAGTTGGTGCACCGATACCGTAGCATGTGTCCCAAGCAATGTATCGTATGGCTGACAGATCTCCTCAACTGAGGAACTACCCAAGACGCGTGCTGCGACAGAGAGGTAGCATTTCTTTTGGATTTTTTTTTGTTTCTGAATGACGGCGCTCCTGAACCCGAAATTGTCGGAATGTCGTTCTTTTTTTTTTCAATCAAAATGTTTTTGTATACCTAAGCCATGGGTTTGTTCATCGGGTTGCACTTTCAGTTTTACTCAAAAAAACAGTTTTTTTGGGTGAGGTTCAGGGCTCCTCAAGTGAGGAGGAGCCTCAGAAAAAAGATGGTGGACACCTCTATCGTAGCACGTGTCCCAACATCGTTGGAACCCCGTTAGGGTCTATGTTTGTACATGATTTGTGCTACGATAGAGGTGGCACTTTTTGTCGTTTTCTGTTTCTGAATAACGACGGGGCTCCTTAAACCCCAAAATCGTCGGAATGTCGTTCCTGTTTTTCAATCTGATTTATTTTGTGTACCTAGGCCATAGGTTTGTTTGTTCGTCGGGGTTGCGCTTTCATTCTTCTCAAAATCAGTTTTTTGGGTGAGGTTGAGAGCTCCTCAAGTGAAGAGCCCGGGAGATAAAATGGTGCACCTCTGTCGTAGCATGATGTGTCTACCTGGTAGGGTTTATGTGTATATTATTTGACGCGTGCTACCTTAGAGGCAGCAGTTTTTGGCGTTTTTTTGTTTCCGAACGACGGGGCTCCTTGACCTGATTTCGTCGACGTGTCATTCTTGTTTTGCAATATGATTTTTTGGTATACCTAGGCCATGGGTTTGTTCGTCGGGGTTGCACCTTCGTTCTTCTCAAAATCAGTTTTTGGGTGAATTTGAGAGCTCCTCAAGTGAGGAGCCCGAGAAACAACATGGTGCACCTCTATCGTAGCATGTGTCTAGGGTTTATGTGTATATTATTTGACGCGTGCTACAGGAAGCACATTTTGGCGTTTTTTTGTTTCTGAACGACGGGGCTCCTTAACCCGAATCCGTCGATATGTCATTCTTGTTTTGCAATACGATTTCTGTTGTATACCCAGGCCATAGGTTTGTTCATCGGGTTGCAGTTTCATTCTTCTCAAAATCAGTTTTTGGGTGACTGTTATAGAGCCTCAAGTGAGGAGCCCGAGAAACAAAATGGTGCACCTCTATCGTAGCATGATGTGTCTAGGGTTTATGTGTGTATTATTTGACGCGTGCTACCGTAGAGGCAGCACCTTTTGGCGTTTTTTTGTTTCTGAACGACGGAGCTCCTTAATAAACCCGAATTCGTCGACGTGTCATTCTTGTTTTGCACTAGGATTTTTTAGTATACCTAGGCCATGGGTTTGTTCATCGGGTTGACCAAGGCTACGCTAGGCGGGGTACCCCCTTTTTCACTACCGGGTTTGGGCCACTCGCCCGAGTGACTCTGTACCTGACTGAAAATACCAAGTTTTGGCGATTTTTCCTTGACGCCGCGTCGCTAACCATCCCATCACATGGCAGTTTCCTATCGCAAAAAATAAACAGCACGAGAGCTTATGACCGAAAAGGAACAGAAGGGTCACGCGCGCGAGTGACCCTTAGCCGCAAAAAAAAGCAACCATAAAAAGTGGCTCCCCTACCGTAGGGTTGGTCGGTTGCACTTGTAGTTTTTTACTCGAAATCATTGTGGGTGAAGCACCGCAGAGCTCCCCAAGTGAGGAGCCTCAGAAAACAATTGCTGCACCTCTATCGTAGCATGTGTCTAGGGTTTTATGTTTACATGTGTGTGTTGTGTTCTTCACGTTAAAACTGATCGTTCCACCCATCTACATCCAGCGCAATCAGTGTCCGTGCCGATACCTCCTATTAATAGAGAGACTAGCTCTGTGGTCACAAACTACAAGACAGAAATACACATTGGAAATACAGCAAGGTGACTTGGTCATGCAATGCCAACCGCAGTGAATACGAGGGCGGAACATACGCAAGCCAGTACACCAGAATATATCTGCGAGGAAGAAAAGAAGAAGATAGAAGAAAAAAAAAAGGAAAAAACAAAAAAGAAAGAAAAAGGGAAGAAGGGAACGCAAGAAGGAGGGAAGAGGTACTCAGGAAGTAATCTGAAACCAGAAAAGAGGGGACGCCAGCATGGCATCCCCTTTTCGGGAAAGCCTCCTGATGTTACTTGGAG
>JAYJMJ010301467.1:0-10012 GCA_036873875.1 Laminaria ephemera | reverse complement strand
TGTATTTGCAATGTGTATTTCTGTCTTGTAGTTTGTGACCACAGAGCTCGTCTCTCTAGGGGGCATCGGCACGGACAATGGTTGTGTTGGATGTAGATGGGTGGAAAGATCAGTTATAATGTGAAGAACACACACACACGCACACACACACAGAGCTGGCGTCAGGGCAGCACCGAAACTGGGTTCCGAATGCACCTAATATAGGGTCAAGAGCATTGGTGCCTGATCTGTCCTCTACTCATGGTGTCTACGGCGGCGGTGTCCATACCCACATCATATCCTCCATGACCCCCAAGGATACCCAAAAGAAACAAAAGGGGCAAAGCAGGAGGAAAAATAAAGGGGGAAAGAAAGGGACAAAAGGGATGAAAAGGAGCACCGGTTCAGCAAAAGCCAGCACACCGGCAGTGGTAGTACCATAATACCAACAGCAGTGTGCCAAAAATATGAACATATTGTAGAAGGTTTCTGAGACGCAACGCTAAAAGGAAGCAATCCCAAGACCATAGTTGGACATTGAACAGTTTCTTGAAAAACAAATGATTAAACCAATATCTGAAAGAAAAGTGATCTCCAAATGATGACCACCAGGTTCTAAAAGCGGCGCCCGCAACGTAGGCGCCATTAGTCGTGAAGCCGAAATGCCAGGGTTGGCCACTGGCAGCCTCAACCGGAAGAGGTTTACACTGACGGCGTCAGCGAAGAGTATACTGTTCCAGGCTCAATACTCGATACTGCGTTGGCCGCGGGTGGTTACTGTCATCGACACAGAAAAAGCCAAGAAAATCATTTTGCTGTCATCGACATAGAAAAATCAAGAGAAAACCAAGAGAAAATCAAGAAAAATGCAAGTAACTTGTGACGATGACGTGACCATCTTCATGATTATTTCGTTCTCGCAGGAGCATCCTAAAATACCCCGACTCACTAAATATTACCCCATCGCTCTTGCCCTCGGGATATCGTACAGAGTAGTACTACTGGTCAATGCGTTTCCGTCAAATATTGTGGCGTGTTTCGTTGACGTAAGTAAGTGCGATAAAACTAGGGGGAGTCGCCGACCTATATCCTTCATGAGGACATACACAACCCGTAACACACGCGATCGGGGTATCACAAGGCTTGCAAAGATGAGTTTAGACGAAATCCTAGATCTCACAGCTGTTGTGTATTTTTTTTTTTTTTATAAAAATACACTGGCCACATGTACTGGAAGGTTCAATCAGAAGACAGCCACCCACTGCAGCTGCGAGTGGATTATTACTGCCAGTACATACTGTACTAGTGCCCAACCCTACGACATGCGAAAAAAACGATGGGTGATATCGAGTAACACGGAAAAGCACACAAATTCACGAACTATGGTGGCTATCACACGAGCAACGAACGTCATCCAGCGATGAATGGTACACCAGAATGAACACGACTTGAAAAAAACAATGAATGTACCACGTATATGATATACAAGGGTTCCGCTCAAATAATATACAAGGGCTCCGCTCAGCGGCCGGCTGACGCCGCCCGCTGCGCTCTCGCAAGGAAGAATGCAACAAAATCTGAAGGGGGCACAAAGAAGAGGTCCATGATTTGGTTCAACTAGCGACTTGATAATGCCAAGGGCTACTTTGTTGTGCAGAACTGATTGCCCTGTGCTGTGCTGTGCGCTTGCTGGCGATATCGTTTTCTGATCGGCAGTTCAGGTGTAATTTGCGAGAAAACGAAAAAACAAAACAAAACAAAAAACAAAAATCAAAAACACGAAGAGAACAATCAATGAAGAAAGAAATAACGAGTAGAAGACGTACATATCGGTACCTGGTACCTGGTACTTCGCATGGCATTTATACCTGTCACTACTACTGTATGCACGAAAGAATGCACAACTCAGCACGGCACAGCACGGCACAGCACCGCACCGCATGGCAGAGCACGCATGTGCGTACCTGGTACCTGTGGTACTTCGAATGACATTATACCTGTTACTGTATGTACGAAGGAAAGCACAGCGCAGCACGGCCCAGCACGGCACAGCACCGCACTCCATAGCAGAGCACGGCACAGAACGGCACCGCACGGCGCTGCGCTTCTGCGGTAGCTGAGCTGGGTGTATATTTTTGTGATTCAACAATGTAGACGTGTAAACGACGTACGTACATATCGCTACCTGATACCTGGTACTTCGCATGACATTATACCTGTTACTGTATGTACGAAAGAACGCACAGCGCAGCACCGCAGAGCACGGCAGAGCACCGCACCGCATGGTAGAGCACGGCACTGAACGGCACCGCACGGCGCTGCGCTGCTGAGGTAGCTGAGCTGAGTGCGCATGTTTTGTGATTCAACAATGTTGTACGTACATACCTGGTGTGGTGTACCTGGAATGATACTTACGCGATAGCTCGGCATATGCGCAAAAGAGCAAACACAGCACTGCACAGCACACAGCACGGCACAGCACAGCACGGCACAGCACAGCACCGCACAGCACCGCACCGCACGGCAGGGCACGGCACCGCACGGCGCTGTGCTACCTAGCTACCGGTGCGCTGCTCTGCTGACCTGACCTATGCTGGGCTCAGCTGGGACCTAATATGATGATATCTCGTATTGCCCTGTTCTGTACTACTACAATAGTAGTATAAAAAACAAAAAAATTGAAAAAAAACTTTGTAGCAAAGAGAACAGAGAAAACAAATAACGGTAAGAAATCCGGGATGGTTCTGCAAAGAGCATGGAGAAATGAAAGATGGCAAAGAATGGTGTTGTCGGCAATTACGGGCTGAGGATGGCTGACGGTTGGGAGGATATGCCGCGGGAACACAACGACCAACGGAGGCCAGAAGTATGTATTTCTATTAAAATATAATATGTACTGAACACGTGACCTCGAAATTGCCAATGCTACTAAAGCACGATGCAGCACGAGCTGTCGGTGACGGGTGTGCCTACGAATTAGTGCCATACAATGAAGACAACAAGCGACTCGAATGAACCATAAGAGCCTATCTCCACCTAACGGAATCCAGCGATAGACGTGATGACTCAATGGAGCAGAGGCACGAAACCCAATGCATGAACATAAGTCCTCCCTGTGTAGTACTGGTACGTTCTAGACGATAACACCGGCATTATATCGGAAACCGGCACTACTACGCATATTGTCGGTACCTTTTGTTCCCATCTGTGCCAAGCGATTTGCAGGCACTATAGCGGGCAACCGGCACTACTCAAACGGCACTAAAGGGGGACCACTACCGTAATGAAATGAGCATTCACCGAGGACGTTTAAACCACCCATACTATAGACACAGCACGACGTAGCCGATTTCTACCAAATGACGGGTATGGGTGTACAGTAGTGGAGCCTATATAAGGCGGTACAGTGCGAATGAATTTGAACCGCCCTATATCGAGAGTCCGACCAATTCGTTTTTGGGCGGTTGATCGCCTCAATGATGTTCTAATTGCACCTCAACACAGCGGGAACCGACCAATCGAGTGAACAATAGTTTTTAGCGTACAATAATGAGTCGTAATCACCTCGCAGATGCCACAGAGTGCTCTATGGAATCGATCTGCCGCACTAAGGCATATAAACCTTTATAGGAATACAGGATGTGCGGTCGTTATGACTAGCACGTAAGATAGCTTTTGGAGACGAACGACCCAACTGATAGATAAACATTTTTGACTATTATATCACGTCTTTATTTCGTATAACACCAGGTATAGAAAATACACAAACGTATTAATCCGCATTCGAAGCTTTCTTTCCTAATAAAGAATTTTTTTTTAATGATAACCACATTTTTTTTCCAGCAATCAACCGAGATCGGCGCGCGTGCACACAGGGCATACAGGCAGAGGTAAGCGTTGCACTCTATTAATAGCTGCACTCATAAGGTACCAAACCAGGTACCATGTGCAAGGTGCTGGGAACCAGGCATGCCAACAAGCAGCAGCAGCAGCAGCAGCAGCAGCAGTCAATAGCACACCAGCCGCAGCCGCAGCAGCACAGAGAGTAGCTGAGGAGTAGCATGTCGCTAGCTACGCAAAAACCCGTCTTTATTTAGTACCATACCAGGTATAAAAAATACCCAAGTGAATTTTGCAGCATTCGAAGCTTTCTTTCGTAGTGAAGAAACTTTTTTTTAAGGATAACCGCAGCTCCAGCAATCAACCGAGATATGCGTGCGTGCACACAGGGCATGCAGGCAGAGGTAAGCAGTGCACTGTAGCTGCACTCACAAGGTACCAGGCCAACAAACAGCAGCAGCAGCAGCAGCAGCAGTCAGTAGCAACAGCCGCAGCCGCAGCAGCACAGGGAGTAGCTGAGGAGTAGCATGTCGCATGATTAGCTACGCACAACGCATGCAGTCGTTATCCTATATAGCTCCTGCAAGGAAGCTGTCATTACATTTGTCCGGAAATACACGGTACGCTTGATATTGATATTAACATAAATCGGTAGTACTCATGTTTCGTCAATATTTGGTACCACATCGGGGATTATCTTTTTTTGGTTTTCATCTCACTTTTATTTTTCAGCTTCTGGACAGGCCGTGGTCACAGGTGTCGTCCCTTCTAACCCCCGGTACGTGCCTTAATTTTGATCGCGCAGAGGGTTCAGCATTCCCCACGCTCGTCGATTTTCATCGATTTCTTTCTGACTCACGCTCTCACGCTTTCCGCAAGTCAACGTTTTGCACAAGAAAAAGTCCACAGGAGTACGAGTATGCACTCGGGGGGTGTCGAACCTGCGAAATCGACCATACTTATTTGTTACGAGGTTAACCCACTAGACCATCGGGGACGTACCAGGTACCAAGTATGACAACAAAAAGCAACCGCAGCAGAAGTAGCAGCTGCCGCAGCCAAATCAGCAGAGAAAGTTGCATGTCGCACGACGCATGTATGTCTTCTGTTGTTGTCCTATTAATTACTCGCGCATGAAAGTTCCACATGCATATGGCCGGAAAAACATGGACAGTTTTTTTTATGAATCACTGGTCAACAAGCAAACACCGCATGAAATGCATGGTAGACACAAGCCACAACAAATGTCGGCGGCCATCGGCGTGCGTGCACTCAGGGTACAGGCAGGAGCTAGCACTGTGATCACAAGGCACCACACCATGTACCATGTACCATATACCATGTGCCAGGTACCGGGTACCAGGTATAGAAAGCAAGCAGCACCAGCACAGCAGCAGTAAGTAGCAGTAGCCGCAGCCGCGGCAACAGAGAGAGAGAGTAGCATGTCACACGACGCATCCATGTCGTTCTCCTATTACGGAGGACCATAGCAAATAGAACCCATGATATCAACAAAAACCTATATATTCGTTGTAGGGCGGTTGATCGCCCTAATGAGGTTCTATTGGTACCGCAACACAGCGGTAACCGACCTATCGATTGAAGAAAACGTTTAAGTGTAGAATACATCGTCCTAATGTCCTAATGACCCCTCAGATGCCACAAAATGCTCTACGCAGTCTCCCTGCCGCACTAAGGTATGCATATTCATATCGTTCTTTAATGAAGGCCAACCTCGCGTTATGCAGATAGAAGGCGGTATTTGGGAACGACAATACACGATCAGCAACGAACGGCATCCAGCAATAGATGTAATGACTAATAAATGAGGAGATGCATGTACAGTAGTCGTCCCTTTGTAGTGCAGGTATGTGCCAGCTGAAAATACAGGAACTATATGCAACCGGCACTACTCCGAATATTGCAACTACTTGTTGGTACCATATGTGACAGACGATTTACAGCACTATAGAATGCAGCAGGCACTTCTCAACCGGCACTGTAGAGGGACCACTACTGCAATGAGATGGACACTTGCCGAGGACGTTGAAACCACCAATAATTCAGCAGTTGTTTCATAGAAGGAAGCCAAAGTATATGTGTTGTTTCATAATGTATGCTGTGGAGATGATCAAGATGAAGGGTCACGGAATTCTGGAATGTCATTGGAATATATTGACTAAATCTGTGTCGATCGAATAGCAGCTCCTGTCAGGAATAGGCGGGGGACGCTAGCTGAGAGAAACCCCTGAGAACTTTATATCAAGGTTATAGGAGGGAAATATATTGTTCCGATCTTAGAATTGAAAATTTATCGGCAATGGCTGAGCGAAAAAATGGTTGAAAGCCCAACACAATATTTAGAATATTTACAAGGTGTATAAAATTATGGACATAACACATGTATGTATACATTATAGGTTCTCCTTCACCATTGTTGTGGTATACCGTGCACCAGATTTGAACCAACTGTAGCACATATGCAAGTCGGTACTAATATTCTGCTCAACGATGAAACTTCAGTTGACGCACATGATCATTTACTCCGAGCTTAATGCTGTTGCTCCATTACACTGGTATGTTTTTTTTAAACAGTAGCATACCTGGTACTCTTATATTCTTAAGGAAACCTTAATACAGGTTGTCTTTCCGGATTTGAGTAAGCCGTATATGACCTCTCGTATCAGGCCTTCTCTGATTCGTATTCGGGTCTGACAAGCGAGAGCCGTGTATTCTCAGTGCTCACTAAGACCAATACCCGAGACGCCAGCGCCAGCCATGTAGTGTGTTATATGGATACGGGATGTTTCATACAATATTCAAGTTTTATCGATGTACATTTTCGACGCGCACAACTTTCTGCGCGCCCGATTCGTATTTCATTATTCCCTCAAGCATTTTGTTTTTGTCATTTCCTCGGTGATCTAATATATTTTCACGTTTTGAGTGTGGTACACTCTGTTCTCTCGACATATATATACGTATTATGAGCTGCACGGCAGCCGGGAGGTTACTTCTGCCGATATCCCCGCCATCCTAGGAGGGTTCTGGTTGGTGTTGTTCGTCTAGGCAACAACAAAAACATGTGGCGTGCATGCTGCATCATCGTACCCCAATTAACATTTGTTTTCTGTTGTAGTACCACTATGGGTCAAAGTATAGGGACCGCATCCGTTGAGGTGTTTTGCTGAGTACAATACCTCCAAACTGGTACTGTACGAATATATCTGCTGTTCGGTTCTGTTCTGCTGCTCTTTGAAACCGTGTGTATTGTTCTGTTCTGTGCCGCTGCTTTTGGCCTATCGCACAAAACTTGGACAAAGGGGAGTCAACGATGGCAAAGGAATATGCATATTCCGTATCACGCGCGATCGGAGTATCACACAAAGGTCGCGAAGACGAGTTTCGACGAAATCCTCGATCTCATATGTGTAGCTGACGACGTTTATTGATATTTTCCTATCAAAAACAACAACACTTCTACAGATTGGTGGGCTCCCAATAGTGCCAGTCGAATTGTCCCATTACTATATGTAGTGCCGGCGAAGTCGCTTGGCACGACTGAAAGTCTCTAGAAGTATCAACCCTATTACCGACAGTGCCGGCGCCCTGAACAGTGCCGGTACATTGGGCTGGCACGTAACGGCACAATTGGGAGTCTCCCATAGCGTAGGTATCTACATTTAAAATAGCAGTCGCCTCCTGGGCGGTGAACTCCATGATGGTGTCCGTTGAGATGCTTGTGGGTAACTCGTCGCACTCCGCAATAACAACAACACAAACAAGAACAAGAACAAGAGCAAGCGCAACAGCAACAAGAACAATAACAGCAGCATCAACGACAACAACAACAATAAAACAACAACAACAACAACAACAACAACAACAACAACAACAACGACAACAACAACAACAACAACAATGAGAACAAGAACAAGAACAACAGCAACAACAATAACAACAAAAACAACAAGAACAACAACAGCAACAACGAGAACAAGAGTGCTCTTAGTAGTCATTTTTACGCAGTGGTAGGGTTTATAATGCTCTTTTTCCTGCCGTTTACATCACATTGGGTGTCATGTCTCCTTTCCTTTAACCCTGTTGGAACCCATGTACAGCAACCACAAGACGAGTACGATATATCTAGCAAGTTCTCAGGCCTCTAGGAATGAACATGCAGCAGTGCAACAGCTCCTTTCAAAACATTTCGGACTAAACTCGTACTCCAGCGACCGGGATGCAATCGTCTAATTTTTCGACAGATTGCCCCCTGAAGTCCCGAACTATCGGGTTTGATCAAAAAAAGGAACAACAGCAGCAAGACATGTTTCATGTTGCAACAAATATTGATAAAAAAGCTTACAGAGGTTTGCTGTCTAGACTACACGCGTATTAAGAGTGTAGTATTCAAGTATACGTAGCTTGTGTGCGTTGTTGCTGAAGTCTGCATGTGGCATACGTCCTTTCCCTATAAACTCGATTCCGGACATCGTGCTTACATTTCATGTGTTTCGTGGCCTATTACGGGGAAACATGGTAATCAGGACCAAGACTCCTTAGTAAAAACAGTGGAATATGTAGGTTTTTGTGTTTATCGCGGGTCCTGATTACTATGGTCTTCCGTAATAGAGGAATACCAAGGTGTCGCGATGTAGACTCTTACCGAGCCCGCAAACCAAGAACCATGTCTGGGTTGGCGTTACCAAGTCCGTTTTGAAGTCAAGCCACCTACGTAGGTCGAGTTTGCTTCTCCGGAAGTCTGTGCAGGTGTCATGTATCTTGGAATCGCTTCATGAGCGAGGCGGCGTAAGCCGCAGAAACCATGAATATACAAGGGCCCCGCTACGCGGGCGGCTGACGCCGCCCGCTACGCTCGCGCAAAGAAGAATACCGCAAAATGTAAAGGGGGCAGCAACAAGAGGGCCATGATTTGGTGCAACTAGCGACTAGATATTGCCAAGAGACACTTGTGCAGAGCTGACTGCCCCGTGCTGTGCTGTACGCTTGCTGGCGATGTCACGTTGTTCTGATCGGCAGTACGGGTGTAATTTGCGAAAAAACGAAAAAACAAACCAAAACAAAACAAAAAACGAAAAAAAACAAAAAAAAACATAAAAAGACACTCAATGAAGAAAGCAAAGACGAGCAGACATACCAGGACCTGTGGTACCTGGTACTTCGCATGATACCTGGTACTACTGTATGTACCAAAGAAAGCACAGCACCGCACCACACGGCACAGCACCGCACCGCACGGCACCGCACAGCAACGCACGGCGCTGCGCTGCTGAGCTGAGTCAAGTTGAGCTCAGCTGGTGGGACCTGGTATGATGATACTTCATTTGTTTTTGATGATACCTACCTGGTACCTGGTACCTGCTGGTAGTATTTACGAAAAAAGACAAAACACAGCATGGCACAGCACCGCACAGCACCGCAAAGCACCGCACAGCACCGCACAGCACCGCACAGCACCCCACAGCACCGCACAGCACCGCACAGCACCGCACAGCACCGCACAGCGCCGCACCGCAGGGCAGGGCAGGGCAGAGCAGGGCGGGCCGGGCTCTCCCAATGCTCTCACTCGCACAGCAGTAGATGGCTTACAAAGCGACGTAGCTTCAGCAGTTGCAGCAGTAGTTAGTAGAAGCAGCTGGTGGGCTAATTGCAGTTGGGCAATATGTACCCATCGCCGTTGATGACTTGTAGTCGATGCTGGTACTTGCTGCAGTACCGTCGTTGAAGTTGTGTTGGCCGTGTTGAAGACCGAGGCGGAAGTGATGACCATTACCGTGTTATATCTCTCGCCGTTGAAATATGTACAATTTTCTGTCTCGTTGGGTGGTTTGGTGCAGGTAATAACAAGAATTCTTGTGCGCAAGGAAAGCTGCTTGCAGTTGGAGCGGATTATTATTTCTGCTGTACACCCATTGTGACGCCGCTTCACTGTGAGCAAAGACCCGTTCCGCATATATTTTTAGATAATCCCTTCCGAGTCTGACTACGGCCTCAAGCGTAAAAGCTTGAACTCAGTTGCTGGAAGGTATTGTCCCGTTGCTGCGAGTCTGACGGTGTGTTTCAAGCGTGAAAGCGTGAAACCGTTGCTGGAGATGAATGCCCCGGTAGGCAAGAGGTGATACCCCCGTAGCTAGGCTGAGTAGCCGATTTGTCAACGACCTTGCTGCACGTT
>JAYJMJ010301458.1:0-10012 GCA_036873875.1 Laminaria ephemera | reverse complement strand
TAAAAACTAGAAAATTACGGAATTAGAGGCTGTTGAAGGAAATGGCTTAAAAGTTACTTAGACTCCCGGTTTCAATTTGTCAATATAGAAAACAATATCGAAGAAAGTTTAAGAAATGTTTTTAAAATTATTTGTGGTGTTCCTCAGGGATCTATTTTAGGACCCCTTTTATTTCTTATATACGTAAACGATCTTTGCAAAGCATCAAAAAAACTATCTGCAATTATGTTTGCTGATGACAGTAACCTTTTTTATTCAGACAAAAGCATCGAAAACCTATTTCTTACTATGAATGAAGAACTTAGTAATATATCTTTATGGTTTAAAGCTAATAAGCTTTCCTTAAATGTATCTAAAACGAAATTCTCACTATTTCATCCTGCTGCTAAAAAACGTTTTATACCAGATCGGCTACCATATTTGAATATTGATAACATTGAAATACAACGTGATTATGTAACTAAATTCTTAGGAGTTATGATTGATGAAAATTTATCGTGGAAATCACAGATATGTAATGTTAGTAGTAAAATTGCCAAAAGCATCGGTATTTTGTATAAAACAAGAGACGTTCTTAATAAGAAACTTCTCACTCAACTTTATTTCTCATTTATTCATAGCTATTTAAATTACGGTAATATCGCATGGGCTAGCACCCATAAAACAAAGTTAAGTGTTCTATATCGCCGTCAAAAACATGCTTTAAGAGTTATAAATTTTCAAGATCGCTATACTCATACGAAACCTTTCTTCGATGAAATGAAAGTTTTAAACATTTATGAATTAAATGTGTATAACATCCTTCTCTTCCTGATTAAATGCAAGCTAAAGACTGCACCCCCTATTTTTCATTCTATTTATACTTTGAAACCTCCTAATAAATACAATATGAGATCAAAAGGAGTTCTGATAGAACCAGTTTGTAAGACTAAGCAATCTTCTTTTAGAGTATCATTTCGTGCTCCAAATATATGGAACAAACTTGTAGCACCTAAACTAGCCTCTCTTCGTACAGATTCTTTTAATTTGTTTAGTATCGATGTTAAAATCTTATTGAAAGAATACGCAAACATAAGCAATATTGAAGATTTGTTTTAGATTTTATTTTACAAATTAAATGAAAATTTTGAAAAAACTGCTTTGAAATTTTTTTGCGGAAGCACGACGTGAGCTCTTTTGGCAAATTTAAATATTTAATGCACGTATATTTTATATTCGAATTTCTCCCTTACTCGGACAATTTTTGTCTACGAGCCGATTCTGTTTGGTTTTTTGGTAAATTTTTGTGAGCCGTTTTTTCGCTAGCCTACGAAACACATTTAAAACACACTCGCACGATAAACACGTTTTTACCTTACCGAGATCTGTATTCGTAGGCTAGATTTCGTCCAGGTAATTTGTGGACGCGGGAGAATTCGAAAAGTAGTGATTTTTTTCGCTCCTAGGAACGATAGTCAGTATATTTAACTTCTAAAATTATTTATCTGAACTTCGCTCTTCAAAAAGATACGGTATAATAGTACTTTGGTATAATATACCTGTATCTCAGCATCACCTCTACAAGATTTTTACAAGGGTATGGCTTTTTTGTTTGCTGTCATTGAAGTTTGCTGTCTTTTGTCTGCTGTGTTTGAAGGATTTCTTGTTAATTGTTTTTGATGTATTGTTGATGTATTGTTCTTGTTGTATGTAACTCTGAACTAGCCCTACTTGTTACTGGTACAGTTGAGTTATTGTACCATAATTTGAACCTTGAGTTTGAGAAGTGATTTTCCTTTATTTAGGTAACTTTTTATTTTTAGCTTTAATCATCCTGCATTTATTAAACCTGTCTATTATTATATAAATAATACAGTACCTTGGCTCGCTTGTTAATATTTTGTTGACAATTAACTCAAATTGGTAGGAAAATGTATTGACAAATTTTTAAGAACAGGTAAACTAACCATTTTTTGCACGTCAGAATAGTGGTAAAACAGTCACGCACAACCTGTAATTAAGGGATACCTTTATTAAGAGATACTTTTATTAAGGTATACCCTAATTACGGGATATAAACTTTTATTACGGTATACCTTCATTACGGTATACATTATAATTACGGGATATATACTTTTATTAAGGGATAACTTTATTACTGCATACAAAACTTTCTGCAGCCTTGTTATCATGAGAAATCGCAAGCACGTGTTTTATAACGGCGTTTGAACAGGGCGCGCTATAATAAACTATTAGCTAAAGGGCTGTTTTTTTCTCAGACTTTTACTCCAAATTAAGTTTGGGGAATCTTGAATTTTGGTTTGGTAGAATTGTTACAATACATGATTTCACAGTCTCGGCAAAAAAAATTCTCCGTCGCCGATATTCGGAGGTAAACAAACAGAAATTATGGCGGAGTTGCATGTGGAAGTTTTTTTGTTATTAAATTTATGGACTTACATTGCTTTGTTTTATTTAAAAACCGCTTTTTAGTGTAAAACAAAGGATTTTCTATCTATCTACATCTTACTTTTGCAATAAGAACTCTCTTTTTTGGCCTAAATTTATATTTTGGCTGTGTTCACGGCTTCTTGCAACCTAAAAACAAAATGTTTACCACCCGATTTTTTCTACGATTTTTTTACGCCTGCGCGGAAATCCTTTGATGTTATTCAAAAGCCGAGACTGTGAAATCATGTATTTGCATAAATTTTGATATTAAAAAATTAAAAATGACCGACCAGTAAAAACGCCAATCGAAAACCAGTTTTTCTTAAAAATCCCTTAATTAAGGGATATATCTCTTAATAAAGGTATCCCTTAATTACGGGCTGTGCATGACTGTAAAAATTTGAATCTTCCATATTGTAAACGTATAAAGATGTAAACGTAAAGAAAACGTAAACGTAAAGATGTAAACATAATTCATCTGACAAATTTTCTTTTTGCAATGATAAAGGGTTATAGCTATGCTGTGTATGAACACTAAAATTTTATATATGTTTTGTCAAAAGTTTTACTCTATAGATGGAAAAAACTTACAAAACATCTTTTTGCTGATGGTTTTTTCCTCCTACGGAGATATACCTGCCAACTTTCATCTGCGATTGAGTGCAACCTTTTCTTAAATAGGCCTTAAAGATGACGGTAATTGAGTAAAAAGGTCTATTCAGAGAAATGTGTATTAAAAAGTATTTAATTTTAGTATAAATAAAGATATTTTCAGGCACCCGAGAGGAAGAATAAAAATATATGAACTGAAGATAGAATTGTTTTTCTTACTTTATAAAAAGTATATCACAATCATAATCATAATCCAGGTTAAAACTGACATAACTTTTATTATTCCCAAAATTCTTGTTTGCGGGTAGCTGTGGTCAAAAGGTCAAAAAAAAGATTAATCTTGATTCACGTTTCAATTTATTAATCTTGCTTCACAGCATTTATATACTGCCTAAGTAAGTAAGTTTATTTTACCGCCATTAAAAATACAATTAAAATCAACAAAAATAAATATAAAAATGTAAAATTGCATAATAAGTTAAAAAATATAAATATAAAATCTCTAAAATATAAAATCTGACAAAAGGAAGGGGGTGGCAGCAGGGATAACACAAAACAAGCCGAAAGGCCAGATTTCCATTGCGGTCCCTATTTCGCAGAAATCAAACGAGACACTCCATTGGAAGAGCACTCAAAAATCAAGCGAAGGGTTCGTTAAATAATACCTAATTTGTATACTAAAAACAAACAATAGTGAAAAACAAAAACAACAACAAGGATACTTACAGAATGAAAGAATATTAGAAAAGATAAATATCTTTTTCTTTTTCTTCAAGTTCTTTAAACAAATTGCGCTTTAGAGCATGTTTAAAAGAATTTATACTTTTACTTTGCTTTAAATTACAACTCAGTTTGTTCCACAGTGTAGGAGCTGTGAAAAACAAAGCTTTCTTACCAAAGTTTGTTTTAACAGAAGGCTGCCTAAGTTTTAAGAATGAGTTTCTGGTGGAAACGCTTCTGTTTTCAAGATTTTCAAAAAGTTCTCCTATATAATAAGGGGTCTTATTAGCGAAGTACTTGAAAACATAAACATTTGATATCTGGTTTACTCGATCATTTACTGGTAACCAGTTTATTCTTTTAAATTGAGCTTCTCCTATGTGTGATCTATTATCAAGCTGAAGACAAAACCTAATACATTTATTTTGCATGATCTGTAGCTTTTTTAATAAATTTTTGTTGAGGTTTGGATACCATGCAGTGCAAGCATAGTCAAAGTGTGGCTGTATTAAGGCATTGCAAAGCATTCGACGCAGTTGAGGTGTTAAAAACTTATTTTTTCTGTACAAAAACATTAATCTCATATTTATCTTTCTTATTACATTTAAGGCCATAGATTCACCATTTAAATTTTCATCAAGAATACAGCCTAAATAAGATACCTTAGAATGTTGCTTAATTTCAACGTTGCCATAAAAAATATCTAAAGAGTCTAGTTTCTTAGATTTACCTTTAGGTGCGAAAAGGATGGATTTGGTTTTGTCTTCACCAAAATGAATACTTAGCTTATTGTCGACAAACCATTCACATAGATCTTTGAACTCTTCAGTGAGGACTGTTTTAATCTCATTCACATTTTTGTGTTGGAAAACAAGACATGAATCATCTGCATAAAGAAACAAGTTACATTTGTTTATAGCCATTGGCATATCATTAACATAAAGTAGGAAAATTAGGGGTCCCAAAATAGAACCTTGTGGAACGCCACAATCTAGTTTTCCAGGTTGTGATAGAGATTTCCCAATACTCACTTGAAAAGTCCTGTTTGATAAATAAGACTTAAACCACAAAATAGTGTCAGAAGAAAAATTTAGGACAGATAATTTCTTTAGTAAAACTTTATGATCAATAGTATCAAAAGCCTTTTGAAGGTCAATCAGAATCATCCCTGTTACCAACCCCTTGTCAAAACCTTTTAGAATTTTGTCATTTAAATATGACAATGCAAAAGCAGTTGAATGAGAGCTTCTAAAACCTGATTGGTAGTTATAAAGCAAATTATTTTCTTTAAGAAAGTTCTGTGTCTGATCATGAACTACCTTCTCAAAAATCTTTGATATTAGTGGCAAAAGAGAAATTGGACGATAATTTTTAGGTTCTGTTTTGCTCCCTTTTTTGAAGAGTGGCTTTAACTTAGCAATTTTGCATTTTTTAGGAAAGATAGAAAGTTTGATGGAGAGATTGCATAACTTTGATATTGGTTTTCCTAATATGGAAGCTCCATCTTTTAGAAAGATAGCCTTTATATTGTCAATACCAGCAGCTTTAGTAATATCTAAGTCTTTCATAATTTTAATGACTTCTTCTTCAGATACTGGCTTAAGAGTGAAACTTGTTTCAGGAGTTTTACCACTATAGTATTTAATTAAAGATGCTACAGTATATCTATTTGGAGGATTGGGGAGTTTATGAAGAAGGTTTTTAGCCAAATCTGAAAAAAAAGTCATAAAAATTTCTGAATTTGAATTTGAATCAAAACAGATATCTCCATTTTCTTTCTTTAAACATACCTTAGTTGATCCTGAAGACTTTTTATTAGGTAAACCCAAATCTTTCAAAGTTTTCCACAATTCCTTAGGTTTGCCTATATTTTGGTTTAATTTTTCTTCAAAGAAACTAACTTTTTTACTAGAAATCGCCTTCCTAGCCTTGATTCGGGCTTCTCTGTAGATATCATAATTTATTTGAAGTTTGTTTTTCTTAAATTTTTTAAAAAGCTTATCCCTTATAGCAATGTTATCATTAATCTCTCCATCAAACCAAGCTTGTGTTGAGTTCCTTATTCTAGATTCTCTAACAGGAGCAATATTATCAATTACTTGTAGAAGTTTAGTACAAAAATCTGTATATGCATTATTAATGTTTTTAAAAACGTCATAATCAGGAAAAGGAATTTTTTCTAAGGCTTTGACATATTCACTAGGAGAATAGTTTTTAAAAGATCTAGATGTAATGCTGTTATGAGAATTAAATTTTGTCTTATTTACTTTTCTTGTACAAAATACAAGTTGATGGTCAGATAGCCCTAAATCTAAAACGCCACTGTTAAGTACTTTTTCAGAGGTATTAGTCAGAATATGATCAATTAATGAGGAGGACTGGCATGTTATACGAGTAGGAGTTTGTATTAGTTGATTAAGACCAAAAGTAGTACAGAACTCTTTGTATTTTTTAACAAGGCCTGAAGAATTTGTATTGGAAGAAGAAGTTAAAATATTTTTATTATTGTTAAAAATATACTTGCTATTTTGGAAAAGATTAATATTGAAGTCACCTAAAAGAAAAGTTTCATTACTTTCTGTAGCTAAGGATTCAAATTTCTCATTAAGTTTTTCTAAAAAATTGGTTTGATTAGGTGGTCGGTAGAAAATACCAACAGTAATGGCCTTAGTTTTTGGCAAAAGAAGCTTCAAAACAACCTGCTCAATGTCATTAAATATTCCACTAACTCTAGTATAACAAATGTTATTCCTGATATAACATGCAACTCCTCCTCCTTTTCTATTTCTGTCTGCCCTGAGTAATTCATACCCTTCGAGTTTTACTTCCTCATCAGATACAGATGCATCAAGCTTTGACTCAGTTATTCCAATTATAGCAGCATTTGTATTCTTTGCTATTAACTTTAACTCATCAACCTTTGGTAAAAGACTGTTGATGTTAAGGTGAATAAAATGGAGACCTCTTTGCTTAAAAACTTCCCAATCCACTGAATTTGCTAGATTATTAGTTTGACATGGGCCCGGATTAGATTCAATATCCCCTGACAGAAGTAAAACAAGAAGGGTAAGCAATGGATTTTTAAACATAACAAACCTACGTTTGGAAGAGTGATAAAAATATAAAAATTTAAATAAGTGAGAACTAAAAAATTGATCAAAAATATTAAAAATATCAATTGAAAAAAATTCTTTACATAGGATAGCTTTAAGTTTGGCAATTTCTAATATATATGAGTTTTCAATAAAATATGACTTTGATATAAATAAATAGCTACACATAAAATTTAAAAATGCTTTTTGTTTCAAGGCTTTTAACAGGAACCTTAAAAAGAAAAGAGATAAAAGAAAAATTATTTTTAAAGATCTATAAATTTCCTTATTTTCCTTTTTGTGGATAATTTCCTTTAACGAAAAAGTAGAGAAACTAACTTCATACCTAAAAACTGGAGAGGATATATTAAAAATCTGACTTAAAAAATTACTGAATATACAATTTAAAAAATATTTACATATACTATTGCTCACACTTTTTAAAAAATATTTACTATGTAACATATCATATGGACAATTTAATAAAAAAATATTATCAACATATATACACTTTAAGAAAAATTTGTTATGATGAGAACTTGAAACCCCTATTGGGCAATTTAAATTATAAACATAAGTTTTCTCTAAGGAAACTTCATTTTTATTATAACTTTTGTAAAAACTAGAATAATGACAGCTTAAAGAAAGCAATGCAAATAAAAATACTATGTAGTAAAAACTAAAAATATCTAATTTATAAGATATAGATATGTTTTTAGATAAATTTTGAAAATATGGCTTTTTAAAAACATTTATAGAACTACTAGGTGTTACTACACAAACACTAGAAAAAGGACAAAAGGGTTTCACATCGGGTAGTTTACAAACAGGTACAACAGGTAGTTTACAAACAGGTGCAACAGGTAGTTTACAAACAGGTACAACGGGTAGTTTATAAACAGGTGCAACAGGTGGTTTACAAACAGGAACAACAGGTGGTTTACAAACAGGAACAACAGGTGGTTTACAAACAGGAACAACAGGTGGTTTACAAACAGGTACAACAGGCAGTTTACAAACAGGTACAACAGGCAGTTTACAAACAGGTACAACAGGTAGTTTACAAACAGGCACAACAGGTGGTTTACAAACAGGTACAACAGGTGGTTTACAAACAGATGAAAAAGAACATGTAACAGAAATTGATGCAGGAGATAAAGGTAATATTGAACATGACAAGACAGAAGAACAAACAGGAACAGGACATATTGGAACTTGAGATACATTTGACATAGCCATAGCAGGAGGTGGTAGAGGTGGAAAATGTTTTTTATTCAATTCAATGTTACTAATCTGATTATATAATTTTGTTTTTTGTTTGTTTCTTGGTTTCGAATTAATAGAACTTATTGATGAAATAATTGATTCTGCAAATTTTATGTTCCCTTTTTCCACTAGATGAAGACAATCTTTATAAAATAATTTTTCATTCAACAAATTATTGTTGACTAACCAACCAGCATCTGGGAGCACAAACAAAAAGCCTTTATCAATACATTTATCTTTCAGAATAGAGTTGACTTTTTGTACAGATGATCTTTTCAACGTAAAAATCAAATCCCTGGGTAGCAGACCAGTAATAATAACAAATGCACCTGGGGATCGCTTTCTAAGGGTATCACCAATATCAACGATTTTGTTTGCAATATCAACAGGAGTAGATGTATTCAAATCGTTGGTACCACAGTGGATGACTATGTAGTTAAGCGATATTGGTAGAGACATATGTTTAGATCGCCACAAAACATTTGAGCATTTATCTCCTCCAATACCGCAGTTGAGTGTATTTCTTTTATGGAAATACTTAAAATCAATTTTTAGTCTATCTAAGTAACCCTTTCAGCCCTACTAAAAATAAACTAAATGAACAAAATAGTTAACATCATTGATATAACGAGGCAGATTTAAGGCTGTTTGTATATCAGCTATATATATTACAGCTTATTGAAATTTCGAATTTGCTTTACAGCAGTTCAAGCAGTTTTATACAAGATAAATAATCTTATGATTATTCCACATTAACAAGCGATAACGTCTTAGAAATCTCATAAATACTGCTGTCTATATAAACGTACTTTTCTCTTTGGTGCCCGCATGGGTTTAGGCACCTAGCAGAATACGTAAACTGCACTTAGTTTTACGCAAAATAATTAACCTAAACTCACTTAAGAAATATTCCTTAGACCGAACTTTGATTAACGACGCTATAAAACAACTATAGCGATAAAAATGCGTTTAATGTGAATAGAATCTAATCCTAAAAATCCCTTCTAATCAAAGACAATTTCATTTAATAATTTTCGGGCTTCTTCATAATTTCCCTTGTCTACTATAGACTGACTCACATTATAGTGGTAACTTGGCATTAAAAACCGCTTAGAATTTTTATTTAAAATATCGGTATACGCACGCGGAAATGCTTCTTCATAGTATTGCAGTTGCGTTCTTGTATAAATCGGTTTAAATGCTTGAATATTTTCATTTGTATTACAAGTTAATGAAGGAAATAAACCCACCTCTTGAGCAAACTCTAGTGGCGTGCCAAGTTCCCATACTCCGTTAGTATTCGTTAAAATTGGCGTTGTAGGTTTTATGTTATCTTTCCATGCTAGTTGAGATAAAACAAATGCTCGAACATTTTTTTGGCTGCCTGGATAAGCTTTTAGCAGAACAGAAATATTATGTGAAAATGGTGCGTTTTGAGGTTCTGAACAACGTATGTGATTATTAGGTAATTCATATTCATCAATAAAACCTAAAAGGTGAGATATTTCATGAGAAAAAACCTCTGTAGTGTCATCATAATCTATATATAAAAAACCATTATTTACGTTAGCGCCGCCCTGCTCTAGAACTAAACCAACATAACGCCCATTAAAATTTATCTCATTCCATACCGCTGTATCACATTGAATTCTTTCTTCTTGTTCATACTTGCAATCAAGTAACGGTTTAGCAATATATGTTGGCTTATTTATACAAATGAATGAATACAATCCGTGTGATTGAAATGCAATTCTTAAGGACTCTGCATGTTCAAGACCTTGCAAACTTGTTGCAAATAATTGAAGTTCTACTTCACACTCAGTCGGTCGTTTATATATGCTAGGTGAAAGATAATCTCCTTGTGCTACAGATCGGTTCTTAATCTCTTGCGG
>JAYJMJ010301440.1:0-10012 GCA_036873875.1 Laminaria ephemera | reverse complement strand
CCTCCCTCCCACGCTTCTTCCCCTCTCCCTTTTTTTTCCATCATTCTCCATCTTCCAGCCATTCGTCTTCTACCTCCCCTTCCACTTCCATATTTGATTTCCCTCCACAGCTGGAAAGCAAGCCCGAGTGCAAGCCCGAGGTAGCCGTCCAAGAGAGTACATTCGATGAGTGGGCTGCATGCGAAGCCAACTGCCAAGCGCTTGTGGACGGTGAGCCCTTATTGAGCATCAAGGAGAACGCCTCCTCGGAATGGAAAACATGGGCGGAGAAATGCCGCATTTTTATGCACGGGGGGAGCAAACCCGAGCGCGTTATAGAGCCTGAGTTGGACGTCGAGGAGAGCGTGTCCACGGTGTGGGATGAATGGGCAGCGATGTTTGAAGAGTTGGTAGACGGACCTTGGGTTTAAGGCGTTCCGAGGCTTAGGATTTCATCGCTCAGAATTGGATGGGGTTTCCATTTGAGAGTGAGGCATTTTCGGGAGAAGGGGATGATGCGTGGACCCTGTGTTTAACGTGGTCCGAGGAATGGAGCTGTCTTGCTGCGAGGGGGATGGGGTTTCAATTTTCCGGAAGGGCTTGTCGGGAGGAGGGGATGGCGTACGGGCCTTTGATCTAAGGTGGTCCTGGAAAAGACGTTCCATCGCTGCAAGCTGGATGGTTGTTCCGTTATGGAGGGAGGCATGTCGGGAGATAGGGATGACGGACGGATCTTTGGCTTAAGGTGGTTCGACGAATGGGGCTATCTCGGTGCAAGTAGGGCGGAGTTGACATGGTTGGGAGGGGCTTCTGGGGAGCAGGGCAGTGTCCAAGGATTTTAAAGTGGGGTTGTTTCGTACTGAGAGTATGCGATGTGGTATGGAGTAGATACATACGTACACCATCTTTGCGAACACTGATCATTCCCCGGACGAAATGCGACGCAAAGGCCGAAGGTTCTCCCGCCAGCTGCCCCCAGCGTCTGGCGTTTTTTTCTCAAGAGAGCGCAACCGTATAACTCCCATGCCTGTCCCGGGCGAACGTTCCTACTAATTTGGTTTTGTGAAGTACAGACGGCAAATATATACACCGGGTACCTGGTAGAATATATATATAGAGAGAGAGATGCACGTTTCGCTGTTCGTGCAGCGCATGCGGTCGATCTGGCCTATTTGTGCAGACGAGAGGTTTTGGCTGCCCCCCACACACACACCGCAGAAGCGCACCGTTTCTGACACACTGCTCCATACACACTGGTTACACAGTAAAGCCCACCGTTTCATACAAAACTCAAACTCATCAGAAGCCAACCGCTTGCCGCAAGCAAAACGGCATGCCGAGGTAGAGGTGGACTCAATATTTCTGAGGATCCTCGATCGAGGGGCTCCATACCCCACCCAACAACTGATTGTGAGAAAAACTGAAAGTGCAGCTCGATCGACAGCTTCATGACCTACAGTAGACACACAACGTAAACACCCATGTCGTCCTTACGATACTTGGTAGTTCCTCAGATGGCGAGACCCGTCAGTCAGAATTAACTTGGCCAATCAATTGCTACCGCTCTTATCGTAGCGCGCGCCTTGACCATCGACCGGTAGTGCATCCACTGTTTCAGCACTGGACGCGTTTGCTACGATACGAAGAGGTAGCACTTTTGGTAAAAACTATTTTCTGAATCACAGGGCTCCTTAACCCAAAATCGTCGGAATATTATCATTCTTGTTTAGCAATATGAATGTTTTTTATACCTAGGCCATGGGTTCGGTCGTCGGGTTGCACTTTCAGTTTACTCCAAATACGTTTTTGGGTGGCGTATAGAGCTCCTCAAGGGCGGAGCCTCGGAAAAAACATTGGCGCGCTTCTACCGTAGCGTGTGACATTGGCGCAGCACAAGTACGGAACCACGGACTCTCTCTCTTGGTATCGTGCGTTGCATACACAGTGTCGGGGAAAGGGGCAACTCACAGCATCGTGGGCAGAGTCCATAACCAGCGCTGCGAGTCCTGTAACGACGGCAGCTATGGGATACCGAGGGCAGGGAGCCAGGGACACTCGTGAATGCTAAACGTTACGTTTCGATTTATTGCTGTAATCGCATTGTTGTTTTATCGGGGGGTGGGGGGAGATGCTCGTGATTGCTGCACTTGGCGGTTACGTGACAATGCTAATGACTATTCAGATGGGGGGTAGCGGAGACATCTATATGTGGAGGGAAAAGCTGACGCTTGTGATCTATATTGATTAAGAGGGGGAGGAGGGACGCCCATAAAAAACGTATTTACTTGACGATTTATCTACATTGTTGGTACTAGTATCGTGAGGGGGCGACAAAAGTCCTGCAAACGCTCTCAGGGAGTCAAGTATCGGTGTTTGGTGGTACGGTATTTCGAAAGTATGTCGAGCGCAGAAGGACCAATAGCCCAAACTCCCCATTGTTAGTTTCCGGTTAATTATATCGTTAGCAATGGCGATAATGCCCTATGACATAAATCCATGCGATGGTTTGAGGACGTGTGACCAGGGGTTCACTCAATCAAGCTCACAGCTTGAGCAACAACCACCAGCGACGAGGATGTTTTGTGGAGACTCTCACACCTGACATGTTTGTTGGTACCTCTGAAACCGTATCTCAATGTTGCACATCTTTAGGCGGACATGACGCATGGCACGGTAGAGGTGCTTCACTTTTGTTCAGACGCCCCTCACTTGAAGACCCCAGTACACCACCCAAAACGTGAATTTGAGAAACCACGCAAGCGCAACCCGATGATTAATCCAGTGGCCTAGGTACGTAACGAAAACTGTCAAGGAAGTGCCCCAGTGGGGACGCAGGGTTGTCGGTGTTGGGAAGCGTTCCCCTCACGGTTCATGGTGTCTCGTTCATCTCTCTGTTGGCTCGCTGCTTCGACACAAGGCAGACGATATCGTACTATTGAACCGGTATAGAACAGGTAGTATAAGACAGGAATAAAACAGGAATAAGACAGTTATAAGACAGTGAGAGGAGGGCGACGATGCTCAAAGCATCACTGTCGACTATATTCTCGCCCTCCTTTGATAGCCTACGACATGAAATACTCTATGACCCATCAGACAACTGTGTCATCTGCCATGACCTGGTTTCACCTCAACTATGGCGTGGAAATCACATCAAATCTATAGCCTATCCATCTACGTAGAGCACTCTATAACAAAACCATCTCAAAACACAGACAACGGTATTCCATTCTTCAGCTGAGGAGCCCCGTCGGTCAGAAATGCGATGGCCAAAAAATGGCTACGCCTACTTTAGCTTGCGTCACAACAAAATAAGGCCGACTACGGCTAGCACTGTCCTCGCGGCTGTGCATGTGCTCTACAGCCGTCGTGGATTTCGCATGTTATGTGCGGCTGAAGTGCAAACTGCTCGTTTCGTAGTATACACCACTCTGTCCGGAATTGCAAGGATCGTTTGTTTACTACAAGCGATCTTTACATTTCCGGAGAAGGTAGTGCATGCGGCGTGCAGGCGTACAGGGATCTTTTTATAAAAAATAATTTACTTGTACGAAAAAAAATGTTACAGTTACAAAAAAACAAATAACGAAACGGCACATACATCGTTATTCATGGTGCTCCGACTGTGAGATTGCTGGTATGCCACACACATAATAGATGAGTCACATCGTTTTTTTCAGGCATTGGAAGAAGGACGGACCTCAACCAACAACCGCTGCTACTCTTTCACCACCTACACAGCCGCTGACTATCCCCGAGCACGGCAGGAGGAACATCAGCAACCTAAACGTACGTGCACCGGCAAGCATCTCGGTCGGCGTTGTTCCAACTCAATATCGTGTTGGTTGAGGTGGGGATCTTGTGCGTGTGCCTATGATAGCAGGTACATGGTACCAATCTGGGTGGAAATGTAAGGAACGTTGGAGTATTAATATAAAATTCGACCGGTCCTTACATTTTTCTTCCTGATACATAACATGGTACCGGCGTATCTTTGCAGAGAGTTGCCATGTCATCGCAGCCGCGAGTGCTCATTCACCGTGCACACTTGAAATTAAATGGTGCTTCGTATCTCGCTATGCATCCGAGCCGTGGTACAATAAGAGTTGAACGTTTGAGGCCAAATCTTTCTCATTGACGAGGTTCTTCAACTGAGCAGCCACCAAATATCTTTGGATCCGACGGGTATCTTTGAATATTTTCACACCTCGAACAGATCATGATCTAAATAATCTACAGTAAATCCTGTGTAAATCCTGTGTCTGCCGTAATGAGATATTGTACAGGCTCTGTACACATGGAGTACAGATCTAACCTAGAAAACACGTGCTAGATCATGCAGATCGTACGGCTCCCACCCGGTAACATGGGCTAGACCATACCTGGTACATATCTTCCGTCTGAAAGATCTAGATAATCAAGTGGGGATCGGTGATCTGACGTGTATTCTTTAGACACTGTACCTACCAGTATAGGCTAATACTGTATTCGTAGCACATCGGGTTGTGTGCGCCAGGCTTGTCGTACGGCATGTCTCAAAGCCGGCTGTCGTATAGGGCATATAGCTCTTGAAGTGGGGAGTCTCATGAACGTCAGGCGCCAACAATACTATGTAGCATGCACAACACCACGCTTGCAAGGTTTTTCACGGTCGTCTCGAACCACAAGGTTCCCGCAAGAAAGCGTGGGGATCAAGCGACGTTAGATTTACGTCGATGTACGATTTCCTTTTCCCTTTTCTGACGGGTTTTGCGCCACGCGGATCCCTAAGCGCGGGTCATCAATATTGCTGTATTAAAATATGATGTAACTGAGTACCGTCGAGCTCCGGGCACGTACACGTATCATGAGTCTTCTAACTCGAGGAGCTTTATACCTCATCAACCGAATATGAGAAGCCTATACGCTGAGTGGGATACACAGTTCGACGGGCTGGGCATCCGACGCTTGCTTCGGCAGAGGTGCACCTTTCTTGTTCCAGGGCTCCTCTCTTGAGGAACGCTGTGCCTCACCCAAAACACAGCTTTGAGAAACAAGGCGGGGTTAACCCGATGAACCATCCCATGACCCAGGTAAACAGGCGATTTATACTACCAAACAAGAATGGCACTCCGACGATTTTTTGTTAAGGTGGCCCGTCATTCAGATAATAGTTTCGCCACAATTTGCAACCCCTGTTGTAGCACGCTTGATCTAACAAATAATAATAATAATGATAATAATAGTAATTGAAAAATGCACATCGGATTGAACGGTGTTGGGTATTATAGCTCCCCGCCAGCAAGAAACTGTTGAGAAGTGTTCGGCCTCAAAAGTGCAATTGTTATGATACCACATAACTAGTTTGCGATAGGCAAGGTTTTGTATATATGTATCGGTCAGGGCGAGGTCGCCTCCGAGGTGGTATCCCCGCAGGAAACACACGACAGAGACACGCGCTAGAGGGGTGACACGCGCTGCTGATCCACCGTATACTCGTAGTCGATATGTAAAGGCACGAAAAACTAATATTCTCCTCGATACGATACCCAGATACTTCGTAGGATATGGGATGCGTACACGCTTGGTTGACGAGAATAGTATGCGACTGAGCACCGTTGAGCTGCGAAATATGCAAGGTCGTGCATTTACGGGGCAGGGTGGTGTCTTTCCCGAGTTGGTACCCCCACAGGCAGCGCGACAAAGACGCACACTTTCTGACAGAGGCAACGTAGCACGATTTGTCTGAAATATTTTCTGAATGACGGGGCTCCTTAACCCCAACTCGTCGGAGTTCCGTTCATTTGTTGCAACCTTTTTCGTTGTATAACCTAGGCCATGGGATTGTTCTTCCAGGTAGCACTTTTAGTTTTGCTGAAACGAGTGTTTGGAAGAGGTACAGAGGTCCCCCAAGTGAGGAGCGTCGACACATGCCACGCTAGAGGTGCACCAGTTTTTGTCTGGGGCTCCTCACTTGAGGAGCTCTGTTCTTCACCCACAAACTCATTTGGAGGTAAACAAAAACAAGTGCAACCCGATTAACGAACCCATGGCCTAGGTATGCAAGAAATGCATCCTGCAAAAACAAGAATGACATTCCGACGATTTTGGGTTAAGGAGCCCCGTCATTGTCATTCAAAAACGAAAAAAAGCAGATAATAAGTTCTACCTCTATCGTAGCACGCGTCTGTCATAAAAAAAAGTTGGCGCACCTCTACCGTATCACGCGTCATTTCATTGTCTAGATCTTCCGGGGCAGACAGATCCCTGATTCATATGATCTATACGATCTAGATCCCTGATTCATATGATCTATGCGATCTAGATACCTGATTCATATGATCTATACGAGACGCATGCTACGATACAGGCCCACCAGCCTTTTTCTGGGTCTCATTTGAGGAGCTCTTATGACTCACCCAAAAACTTGGCTTGAGTAAACTAAAAGTGCAACCCGATAACCAAACCCCATGGCCTAGGTATAAAAAATGTGTTATGTTCCAAAACAGGAATGGCATTTCCGACGAATTTGGGTTAAGGAGCCCCGTCGTTCAGAAAATATTTTTGCCAAAAAGGGCTACCTCTATCGTAGCACTTGTCACAAAAAAACACATGCTACGATAGAGGTGCACCAATTTTGTTCTGAGGCTCCTCACCTGAGGAGCTCTGTACTTCACCCGCAGACTGATTTTTGAGTAAAACTAAAAGTTAAACCTATGAACAAACACCTTTCCCTAGGTACACAAAAAATCGTAATGCAAAACAAGAATGGTATCCCGACAAATATTTTGGGTTAAGGAGCCCCGTCATTCAGAATAAAAAAACGCCCAAAAGTGGTACCTCTATCGTAGCACGCGTCTAAGTGTTTTCTGGGTGGGACCTGTACCACACGGTGCTTGTGCATGTGTTTGACAGGTGATGCCTGTACGATATAGGGTGCTTGTGCAGTACATCTCACAACGGATATTGTAGGATCTACTGCTGTGGATGATATTTATCATGATCTGTTCGATGTGCGGGAACTTGACGGGCTCTTCCGTCGAGTCGAAATGTGTACGAGTACTGTACGTATGTACCAGGTATGATGTGACGAATGTTTGCCCCAAATGATGTGCAGGTGTAGGTATCATCTGTATGCCCGCTGGGTTACACGGGGAAAATTGCTCCTTCCTGAATACTGAGGAACAATTTCAGGATGTGGTTTGCCGTTGCATACAAGATAAAGTCGCCCAAGAAACAACAACGCCCCGTGGAGGGCGCAGATGGAGGCCGCGCAAGGCTAAACAGCACGTGAGTGTCGTCAGAAAAGAGCGTAGTTGGGGGCTGTAGCTTCGAACGGAACCCGTCTGCATTGAACCATAC
This sequence comes from Laminaria ephemera, assembly GCA_036873875.1. Lineage (NCBI taxonomy): Eukaryota > Phaeophyceae > Laminariales > Laminariaceae > Laminaria > Laminaria ephemera. Next base: position 2,692 of record JAYJMJ010301440.1, on the reverse strand, counting down.
CTGGGTATTCATATCTACCCGGTTATTTGTTTGTTTGGGTGCTTGTTTCTTTTTTTTATTCCTGATCAGCGTTTTTTATTTCCCATCTTTTGGACATGCTGTGGTCACAGAGGTCTCGATATGTTTCTCCCACCGCGGTACGTGCCTTCGATTGCATCGTGCAAAGGGTTCGGTATTCCCACTGCTCGTCAATTTGCATCAAATGTTGTAGTATGTATACTACAATTCTAGTCGTGCGAGGTCCACATCTTTGTTTGGCGTTATCGTTGGCAAATCTCCTTGACGCACGTACCAGGGGTATTTTCTAAGCCTGCGATAAGAGGGGTACACTCATTTTCAAAACCTAGTTCAGGCTCTGTAAACACCGTACTCGAAAACGAACCTTGACACATATTTTGGTGGTGGAGCGCAGCGCATCAAGCATTATCATCTCCGCGCATATCGCAGAAGAATAAAACACAGTAACTTCAGACTTTTGTAGAATGTAGGGTAGCCGATCTCGCAAGTGCCTCTGCGCCGCTGAAAAAAGACTCCCTCAGCGCGCCCCCACTGCCGTATCCTTGATTGGATGTTCCTCGCCATCACCAAAGCACACTCGTCACCACCACGTAGTATACCTGCGTCGCAACCGCTGGTGCTAGACGCCTGCTAGGGGGGGGTGTGAACCTAATTGTTCACGAGATTCTTCACTTGATGAGCTCCATACCCCACCCAATTAAATAAAAAATAGTGAGAAAATGTGAAAGTGCATCTCGACGAGCATTATCATACCTTAGATACAAATAAAAATGGTTGGAAAATACAGCGGTATTAGGTTGTTCCTCAGTTGGTCCGCCCCCGTCAGTCGGAACCCTGTTCACCAAGAGGTGCTGTCTCTATCGTTGCACGAGTGGCAAATTCGACAGCGTGCGGGACAATAGACAGAAGCTAAACCGCATTTACACGAGTTGCACTGGAAAGTAAACTTGACTGACCACACAAACAAGCCAATGGGAGCTTGGGTCTGGTTGGACGGGTTATCAACGATTGTCTTGCGTGTTGTTGTTCCGACGCAAAGCGTGCTAACGATAGAGGTAGCACTGTTCGACTTTTTTTGTTTCTGAACGACGAGGACTCCTTAACCTAAACTCGTCGGGATGTCATGCTTGTTTTTGCTCTTATGTTTTGTATTTTTGTATACCTAGAGGCCCATAGGTGTGTGGCATCGAGTTGTACTTTCAGTTTACTCAAAATCAGTTTTTTGGCGGTGAGGTTTAGAGCTCCCTCAAGTGAGGAGCCCGAGAAAAAAAATGGTGCACCTCTGCCGTAGCGCGCGTCACACGTTCGTCCCAAGTCAGTCTCTATGTTTGACGCTTTCTACGTCAGAGGTAGCCCGTTCTCGGCAAAGTATTTCCGACCGACGGCGCTCCTGTACTGAGAAAGTGCCCAATGTCCTTGGACTCTTAAATTTGCATTCGTTGTATTCTTAGGCCATGGGATTGCTCGTCGGGTTTCCCGGTGCTAAATAATACCTGGTAGTCAGGTTTTGGTTTCGGTGTGGAACCTCCGCAAGTGAAGAACTTCGGAACGTTAGGGTGCACTCTCCTTGTAGCACGCGTCATTCTATATGCCTTTGCTCTCTTGTCACCGCGAGGTCGGGTACTTTACAAGACTCGAGTTTAGGTACGGAGGGTACCCCCAATGCCACTATCCCGAGCGACCACGTACCTCTTGTTGGCGCAGTGCTTACAACCAACACGCCCATCAAGGCGGCGGATCCCGTGAAAACAAAATACGTAGCAAAACAGTGTATAGATCCCCTCGTGCGAATCGCGCAGCAGCTGAAGCAGAAGGATTTAAAGACGCCCGGCCCCTACGGTAGTCGTGCACGAATATCTCGTTGAGTTTTCAAATCAAATCGTGCTCATTTCGCCGTCGTTAACAACCTCGGCAACCTTTCCTGCTTGAGACATTCAACTTACAATTTTTGTTCTCGCGTGCTCCTCTTCCGTCTTTCTCTTTTGACAGGCAACCGTGACCGGATATTGCCCCCCCTCTCTCTCGGATGTGGAAATCAAATTATCCCCCCCTCCCCCCCCCCGTGGGGTTGGCGTCGGTTGGCAACGACGCTGTAAACTACGCCTCTCACTACTTGAGCTAGACCACCAGTGTACCGTCTTTGTTTCATCTTTTTTAATGTTTTGGCGGTAACCAACGAGATGGTGACCGAGTTAGATCATATTGTGCGGTGTGGAGAGCCTTAACTTAGCTTAAGGGGGATGATATCACGTCGTGTGCATATGGTAAGGCACCCACTAGGCAGAAACATAGTATCCCCATTGCTGTCTATGGTAGTGGTCACACCAGATAATACATTAATTCATTCGACTCTGTCATCCACATGGAAGAACGTATGCACACGGTGCTGAAGTGGTTCTTCGTAGGAAGCGGCTCACCCTTCATGCGACTCGCCGAACATCTCACGGCATTTCGCGCTTGGTGCACGCGATGTTTGCCTGATTGGTGATATCCCGACGTGCTCCGTCCGGGCATTGTAGGGATGCGAGGTTCTACGGTTTTAAGACCACGGCTGTGCATGAGATGAGCACACCCCCCTCGAGGGTCTATGCTCATACGACTACGGCTATGCATGAAATGAGTGGGGGGGGGGGGGGGGGGGGGGGGGGGGGGGGGGGGGGGGGGGGGGGGGGGG
>JAYJMJ010301412.1:0-10016 GCA_036873875.1 Laminaria ephemera | reverse complement strand
GTTCCATTGACTTTTTAGACATCACACCATTCATTGCAGTTCTGTCCAGTGGAGGGTTTCAAGCCGAATGCGATTGTTTAGAAGATGGAGTCGTTGACTTCTTGGATATCGCACCATTCATCGTAGTCTTAGCCGCTCAATAGTACGGTCATCGCTCGTTTGCCCGATCGTCCTTGCCGGATTGCTGGTCCATGTTACCAACGTCGTCGGCGAGTTTAGAGTTGGGCTCGACCGAACATGGTTCGACTTCGCTTTTGTAGAACTCAATCACTTGCTCTTGAGTCATTGGGCCAAGCGAATCGGGTGACGAGACTTCTACCAACCGAGCATCATCGAACCAAGCGGTGCCGGTTGCTTTGCCCCACCCGCCAAACAGCAAAATAATTATTGAGTTTGCCCAACAAGCTGCACGTTATTTCCCTGAACGATTCTTCCGCAACCGACTGCTGTATTTCTTCAGCAACTTGCGCTCTTTGCTGGTCAGGCTTGCCTCGCCTTGGTCAGAGATTTTGGCCAGAATCTCGTCGGCTTGGGACTTCAGTTTTTGTTCTGCTGCTTCGGGATCATGGACCTTGAGCTTGGGTCGGTTGGCGAACATCTGCGAGATTCCATTAAACTTGGCGAATGTCCAACCGTAGTGGAAACAGGCCCAGCCAAAAGCTGCACCCCCAAGATGAGCCTGCCAGGCAACATGACTGTCGGGTGAAAAGGCATGGAACATGTTCATGAGCAAAAAGAAGACACCGACTGCCCAGGCTCGTACTGGAACGATCCCGAACACGAGTAGCTTCGCTTGCGGCGCCAGGAATATGAAGTAAGCCACAACGGCCGAGACCGCGCCCGAGGCACCAACGATGAATCCACCACTGGAAAAGGCCAGACTCATCGCAGCCCAAACAACTCCGCCAACAACGATAGAGCAAAGGTAGAACCACAAGAATCCTTTGCGCCCGAGCCGTTGCTCAACAGGCGGACCGAGAAAGAACAACGTGAACATGTTGCCCAGAATATGGAAGATCCCCAGTTCGCTTCCGATCGAAGCGTGAGCAAATCCGTGCGTCAAGAAAGTCCAAACTTGCCACAGTTGATCCGTCTTGATGGCCAGGAACCAGCTTAGCCACTGGGTACCATCGCCGCCGGGACCAGGGACTAATTTCGACGTGAACATGTCAAGGAAAAACACACCGACGTTGATCATGATCAACAGAAACACAATCGATTTCTTGTCAAACGAGGATCGGCCAAACGATTGCGCTTCGTCGCGATAGTATTCTCTGTCTTCGTATCCCATTATTTATCGTCAAGCCATCGATCGGAGAATTGTTAAGAGACCGGTATCTTAGCGTTTTGTGGCTTGAAATGGCATGCCAGCCGGGGTGGGAAAGACCTATGCCCAGAAGGGTCGCGTTCGCAAAGATCAGCTTTCCTAGACAATAGTCGGGCAGTGCCAAAAAACTCACTAAGAAGCTGCTGATCTAAGAGTCAGCTAGTTGCCCGCGAAAGCTCGTCTGGCTCGGTCGATCGACAAGCCACGAAGCTGAGCGTAAGAATCTCGAATACGACTTTCCAGGGCTGCCACTTTTTGCTTCAACGCAGCAGTTTCATCAGAGCGATCGCCATGCAAGCGTTTGATCGCTTCCAGATCTTTGGTGAGTGCTTTTTGATCAAACTCCAAGTCAGCCATCAAAGTATCGCGAGCAACCTGTTGGGCTTTGCCGTCATTAAGCGACTTGGTTTGAATTCCGTTGTTCTTATTAACAAGGTTCGCTTCAGCGCCCATCTTGGCGGTCTGCTCTCGTAGGTCGGCAAACTCATAAGGAAAATCACGAACTTGACGAATGTAAATTCGATCTTCGAGTGTCACGTCTTCGTTGTCTTTGAATGGCGGTACTGTATTGTCGCCACGCTGGTAGCCATTAGCAGTTCGCTGGTCCACGAGAATGGTATCGCCTTCACCAAATTCGACTTCTTTGCCAGCGTGCAACGCTTCATCGACGGCCAGCCCCAAAGGAGTGAATAGCCCGTCGGTTTCAACGCTACCGTTGGCATCGACTGGGTAGGCTTGTCGTGATTTCTTATTGAATTTGTACAGGATGAAAACTTCTTCCGGTGGCGGCTCAAATTGAAGCGTCTTACGTCCAGCAGAGTTTTTGTCGATCCAGTTTTGAACCTTGCCTAATGAGACTCCGTCGAAAGCATACATGTCAATCAGTTGCTCGTACTCGCGGCTATTGGGATCCAAGCCGACCAAGTCTGCGGGCAAAAAGTTCGACGTTAACATCTCGCGAAACAAAGAGATATCAAGTTCGGCAGTGTCGTCCTGCAAGTTCTCCAGCAGGGCGTTGACCTTGGCTGGAATTTTTGGCTTGCCTTTGAACAGAGCAATGGTTGCTTGTTTAAATGAACCGCGTCGGTCCAAAGGCATTTTCTCAAACAGAGTCCAAGATCCCGATGGCTGAGCGAACTCATCTGGTTCGGCAAGTGCCAAAGGTGCCAAAGTTACGTTGGCGCCGGTTTCAGATTCAACACGCACTGAACCAATGTAAAGAGCAGGATAATTTTTACCATCAACCGGGCGTTCCAAAAACGCATAAACAACAACGTCTAAGAGTGGTCGCTCAACTACATCAGGACGGGCCTTGGTAAATTCGAAAACTCGATTTTCGTCTGCTGGGGTCACTTTGCCGTTACCCCAAACTCTGCCTCGCCCAGACATCTCACGAGTCAATTCGCCGGCTACCGCTCGAAGCGATCCAGGGTCGTAGGTGACTGAATTTGGATCGCCATAGATCTGCATCTCTGCTTCGCTGGTGAGCTTGTCATAGTTGTCTTGGTGTTTCTTGACTTCCGCCATGTCCTTGGTGCGAAGGGAATAGACCTGGGTCAAACCCCAGATTGCCGCGATACCGGCAAGGAAGCTCAAAATCACAAATGTGATATCAATCCATTGCCAGGTCTGTCGCGCAACGACACAGAACACGACCAACAGAATGAATGCCAGCCCGAGAATTCCGGCGCGAATCAGATCGGGATCTGCAGCCAGAAATAAGGTTTCACTAATGCCCATTTAAAGTCGCCAGTCTTACTATCTTGTCATACGTCCGCAGAAGAGAATTCGCGGCCTTCCATTCAATCATACGGTGGAAGGGCCCTTTTTGCGCTAAAAGAGCTTGGAAATCACCCAACTTGGATAATAAATGGGGCAATTTGGCTCGTCAAGTTTTGCTATCGTCGAAATGCCTGCACTCACTCCGGCTTTTGATTCCTCGTCGGGGCGGTCAATACGAGCCGAACAATGCTCAAGTTAAGCGCCGCATAATCCCGATCTCCGATACAAGACGACAAATTGGAGCAACCCGAACAACCCGCAGAGTCCCGTACTGCCGGTTCACGAGTTCGCTTTGTCTTAATTGGTCGCGTTTTAAATCGCTGAATCGCTTATCCCGTAACAAGCAATTCAGCTCGAACCCAGGAGAATTTGGTGCCCAGAAACCGAATCAACGGTCTGCTATTGGCCGTCATCGCGATCAACATGTGCGCTTTGGTCGGCTGCCATCGGAGTTACTACCGACGGCAGGCGGACATGGAAGCCAGTCGTTTGATTCGAGAGAAAGCCACCGATCCTCGCTGGGACTCTGCGGACGGGACGATCGACATCGATCCTCAATCCCGGATGTTCAATCCGTTCTCTGAAGACCATCCTCCTATTCCACCTGACGACGCGGCATCGCATCAGTTCATGCACAGCGTCGACAAAAAGGAAGGCTATCCGCACTGGCATGCCAATGGCGACACTGACCAGATCCAAAGTCCGGCTTGGATGTCGTACTTGCCAATGAACGAACAAGGGCAAGTCGTTCTCACTTTGGATCGCGCTTATCAACTGGCGCTAATTCACTCTCCCGAGTTGCAAGAGCAGCGCGAGACGCTTTACCTTTCAGCACTTGATGTGAGCCTCGAGCGGTTTGGGTTTGATTCACAGTTGTTTACGGGATTCAATTCCTTTCTGACGACTCAGGGCCGACTACGAAACGGAGGAAGCTCCAGCACGACGTTGACCAATCAGATCGGGTCCAACGGTGGCGGACTCAATATCGAACGACTCGGAATCACAGGAGCCAACTTCGCGGTTGGTTTGGCCAATACGATTTTGTTCAACTTCGCGGGCAACAACACGCAATCTGCAACTTCGTTGATTGACTTTTCGCTGATTCAGCCTTTGTTGCGAGGCGCGGGACGCGACCGAATCATGGAGTCACTTACGCAATCCGAAAGAACATTGCTGGCCAACGTTCGTCAGTTGGAGCGATTTCGACGCGGGTTTTACTTGCAAGTCGCCACGGGACGCAATCCGGGGACTGGCCCGAGTCGGGGCGGTAATTTCTTGGGCAATCCCGGATCTGCCAACTTCAATGCCGGCGGTTTTTTCGGGCTTTTGGAGTCACAACAACGAATTCGAAATCAGGAATTCAACGTTCGACAACTCGAAGCCGTTCTCGATCAGTTTCGTGAATTCTTCTTTCGTGAACGACTCGACGCGATTCAGTTGAAACAGTTTGAATCCAACGTCTATCGCCAACAGCGTAGTCTGCTTGACTTGAAAACCAACTACCAGGCTTCATTGGATGATTTCAAATTGACGCTTGGACTACCGCCGACGGTCGACCTAGTTATCGATGACACGTTTCTGGATAGGTTTGAGTTGATCAGCGATGAGGTCAACGAGCGGATGATTTCGATCAGTCAGCTTCGCAAGCAAACCGGAGCCGGATTGAACCAGGTCTACCAAATTTTCGAAAGCGCTGGGACAGACACGAGCTGGTCTGATTTTGAGTGGCCATCGGACCTGACTCAAAGCATCGAAAAACTAACACCGTTCGTTGAAGCCGCTCAATCGACGCTCGACAAAATCGTCAACCAAGACCGCAAACTAATCGAAGCCGATTTGAACAAGCTTCAAAGCAGTCGAACGGATCGAATCGAGTATCTGCAAAAAGTCAAACGGGCGATTGACGCCGGGCAGATTATTTCTAGCGTCGATCCCGGACTCTTTGAGGAAAAATCGGTCGTCAGCGCCGAGAAGCTTCGCAAGAGCCTGAGCGATCCTGAAATGGATGCTCAGGAGTTCGTTATCGTTGATGGTAAAGAAGAACTCGCTCCGCGTTCGATCTTGAAACGAGCTGAAATTCTCAAGCAGGAGTTGTTGGAAGTACAGCAGCGGATTTCGAAGTTCGCCGATGCAGAGGCGTCATTGAATAAGCAGGCCCAAATCGTAGAGGGTACTGAAAAGGATCCCTCCTACCACGACCCTGAACTCTACGACTACATCGTTACCGAGTTCCAAGAGAAGATTCCTGGGCAGCTTTCGGAACTTAATAACCTCGCCCTTGAGCTTTCGCTGCTCCAGGCGCTGGCCCGATCCAACACGATCGAAATCAACGACGTGAATATTGACTCAGAGCACGCGATTCGAATTGCTCGCTGCATGCGTCGTGACTTGATGAACGCCCGTGCCAGTTTGGTCGATCAATGGCGAAATATTGAATTCGTCGCTGACCAGCTAGAGGCTCAGGTAGATATTGTGTTCGCTGGTGAAATTGGAAATACGGGCGACAATCCGTTCAAGCTTCGTCTAGACAACGGTCAGCTGAGAGGTGGATTTCGTTTCGATGCTCCGATCGTCCGAATGTCGGAACGAAATGACTACCGGGAAGCTTTGATCTCGTACCAGCAGGCTAGACGAAACTTTTATCAATTTGAAGACAACCTAAACGCGAATCTTCGCGATATTCTCCGTAACATCGATCGAAGTAAAGTTCTGTTTGAGCTTGATCGGCTGACAGTCCAAGTCGACATTCAGAACGTCGAAATCAACCGCTTTGAACTCGATGCTCCTGTTTCGGTCAATGCTGCCGGTGGCGGCAATAGCCGCTTGGGGACACAAACTTCGAGAAACTTGACCGATGCGATTATTAACCTCAACGGATCGCAAAACTCGTTTTTGCAAACCTGGGTTCGCTTCGAAGTGCTGCGACGAAATCTCGATTTTGATATGGGCACAATGCAGTTGGACCAGAATGGAGCTTGGATCGATCCAGGCTACTTCGATGGAGGCATCGTGACACGGGCAGCCAGCATGATGGGAGTCCAACTCGACTGTCAGTTCTGCGAGAACGTTGAATTCTCATATGTCGACGATGGCTACCAAGGAACGTCTGCATACGGCGACGCGATTTACGGACAGCCGACTCAGGCCGGTCAATTCCAATCGGAACCGTTGGAACAGGCTCTCCCGAGCAACTCTCAGCCAGACGTGCCAGCCTCACCTGCGTTGCCAGACTTGCCGAGCGATGGCAGCGAAGTGATCGTTCCCGCGACTCCAGTGGTCCCAAGCCTTAATCGTCCTAACGGTAGCGGAACAAGGAATTCCTCCGGGGTGCCATTGAGTCTGTTCAAGCCGGTTCAACCGGAAAGGAAAGTCGCTCGAGCGAGCCAGCCAAAAAAAGTCGCCAGCACAGATCGAGCCACGAAACAATTCGCTTCGGCTCAGAAGACTACTCTTGCGGCGAGACCAACACAGAGTTCTAACGAATTTGCAAGCCCGAGACTCGCGCCTAGAATTCAACCAACTCTCAACAATGAGATGGAAGTTCCAAGAACTCAAAAACAGTTCGCCGTTGCAGCGACCAACGATTCAAGTCCCAAGCAAGCCAGCGTGGCTCAGCCTCAACAAAAGCTTCCACAAAGAGATTCAAAAGCCAGCAGTTCGCGCAAGGTTGCAAGTGCTCAATCAACGCCAATTGAAAACATCGAGGTTGAGGTTGCCGAACAGGCCGCAGAGTTCAAAATAAAATCGCCAGTTGCGAGATTCTTTAGGAGTCCAGTCGATGATCCATTCGCAGTAGAAAATGCAGATAGCGTAGCAAAAACGGTCGGGTACGCGAGCAGCCAAACCAATGGAGTCAACATTGGCGGGCTGATTGAAAGCTCGTTCGAATCGCCCAGTACGGAATCCAAAGTGGAATCCGTTTCGATTCCGACAGCAAAGCGAGTGCTGGAGGCTGTTGAAGCCCACGCTCAGTCCGCCGATTCAAAAACGTTCAAAATTGAAATCGAAGAAAAGGCGCCTACCGCCGCATCGCCAATCATCGTTCGGGCGACCCCACGAGCGATTCCCTCGCCGACACCGAGTCGCCAGATAATCGAGCAGGCACCGACTGATTGGCAGGATCAACAGTCGTCGCTGGGCGGATTGCTGAACCGATTCCGGGCATTCCCTTCTGATTCCCAGTAAAGGACGCACAAATCAAAGCCCTGTCAGGCTTACAAACTCGGGTTTCCCCGCGTTTTTCAGAACTATTGGATCGTTGACTGGTTACATTCAGAGATGGATCAGTTTTTGTGTTTGTCGAATTGGCATTCCCAGTCCGATTAATACACCTGTTGCGGATTTGAGGCTCTTTTGAACTGCCTGTTTTTGTAGTTCTTATAAAGCCGATTGATTTCAAGGGATCGCTCCCAAATCTCTTTGGCCGCACATTGATTCCTAGCTCTAACTCTCCGGTTTGATTGTCGCAGGCGCCAAATGTCACTTTCCATTTCTACTAATCGTCGACCTCAGTTGGAACGATGCGGACTGGTCGCGCCGTTCATCATCTTTGCATTGGTAGCGATTGCCTTGCTCGGTTTGGGCGGCTATTTCTTTTTCGGTGGAAGTAGCGAAGCCGAAACGATCGATCCGATCATGTCGTCGGTCACTCGAGGCGAATTCGTATCCCAAGTTTTGGATCAAGGCGAAATCCAAAGCAGTGAGAACGTTGAGATTCGCTGCGAAGTCCGCGCGAGAAATGGCTCGTTGTCGGTATTGTCGGTCGCACCTGAAGGGTCTCTTGCCAAATCGGGTGACTTCTTGGTTCAGCTTGATTCAACCTCTTTCGAAAAAGAGTTGGAGCAGCAAAACATTGATGTGGTCAATTCAGAAACTGGCGTGATCCAAGCCGAGTCGAACCTCGCTTCGGCCGAAGCTACCAAAGAAGAATTCATCGAAGGAACGTTTAAGCAGGCCGTCAAAGGAATTCAGAATGAGATTTACGACGCCAACAGCCAAATTGAAAAAGCCAACCAAGAACTTCTGACTGCGACAGCACAGTTTTCCCACAGTAAGAAATTACAAGCCAAGGGTTACATCACCAAGCAAACGCTCAAAGCCGAAGAGTTCAGTTTGGAAAATGCCAAAATCGGAGTCCAAAAAGGAAAGCTCTCTTTGGAACTTGCTGAAGAAAAAATGCGAGTCCTCGAGGACATCTCTTTCAAAAAAGAAACGATTCAACTTGATGCCGACATCAAAGCCTCGGTGGTAAAGCTGAGCAGCGAACGAAAGTCGCTTGCGGTTGAAAAAGAAAAGTTGGCTGAAATTATGGAGATGATCAAAAATTGTACGATCAAAGTTCCTGAGGGAGTCTCCGGCCAAGTCGTCTATGCCAAGGAATCTTCCCGCGGTGGCAACGATTGGATTCTCGAAGAAGGAACCTCTGTCCGTCAGAACCAAGTCCTGGTACGTCTTCCTAATCCTGAAAAAATGGAAGTCAAAGCGCTCATCAATGAGCAGAGCATCACTCAGATTTCGATCGGGATGCCGGGGATCATCAAAGTCGACGCGCTCAATAACACGACACTCAAAGGGGTTGTCACCAAGGTCAATCAGTATGCCGAATCGGGAGGTTGGGGGTCCAGTAGCATCCGAAAGTATGCGGTTTACGTGAGGATTCTTGAGCCTCCAATCGCTCTTAAACCAGGGATGAATGCCTCGGTTGCGATCCAGGTCCAATACGAACCCGATGTTCTTCTGGCGCCTATTCAAACCATTTACGCGGTTCAGGAAAAACAGTTTTGCTTGACCCGTAAAGGCGATCAGTGGGAAACTAAAGAGATCGAAGTCGGTGGCGATAACTCTCAAATGGTTTTCATTAAGGGTGGAATCGAAGAGGGAGCGGAGGTGGTCATGAATCCAGGTGCGTTTAAGGAGTACATGGATCTTCCTGAAATCGTCCGTGACTCCAAAATCGAAATCACAGAAGAAGAGAAGGGGCAAGTCGGACAAACTAGCAGTGAGGCCGGCGAAGGCGAAAAAGCTAAAGGTGGCGGCAAAGAGAAAAGTGGTAGAGGTGAGAAAAAGGGCGGAGGTCGCGGTTCGATGGAGTTGCCTGCCAGCGGCGCCGCATTGATCGCTTCCAAAGATTCCGACGGTGATGGCAAGCTTACCAAAGAGGAAGTCGGATCTCCGTACACCTATTTCTTCGACCGGATCGATACCGACGCCGACGGGTTTCTCTCTGCTTCAGAAGCAGATGCTTCCGTCAAGCAAATGAAACAACGACGCGAGCAAGGCGGTGGTGGAGGAGAGCGAAGTGGTGGTGGACAGCGGGGCGGCGGGGGAGGTCGGTGAAAACGTGAATTCTACACCAGCGAAAATGGCTGCGGTTATCCGCGACTTGCAAAAACACTATGTCCTCAAAAGTGAAACTGTTCGCGCGCTGCGAGGAGTCTCGTTTGAAGTTCCCCAAGGCGATTATGTTGCGATCATGGGCCCGTCGGGTTCGGGTAAAAGTACGCTGCTCAATCTGCTTGGTTGCTTGGACCGGCCCACTGAAGGCTCGTTCATGCTCGGCCAAGACGATGTCGCGACGATGTCTGACGATGAGCTTTCTGCCATTCGGGCTACGCGAATCGGATTCGTTTTCCAGTCTTACAATCTGATCCCCCAGCTCAGCGTCGTGGAGAACATTGAAGTCCCGTTGTACTACAGCGGTAACCTCAATGCGGAATCCAGAGAAAGAAGTATTTCGCTGGCCGCGATGGTCGGACTTGGCGATCGGCTGGGCCATCGGCCGACGCAGCTTTCGGGTGGTCAGCAACAACGCGTTGCCATCGCTCGGTCCCTAGTCAACGATCCATATTTCATTCTCGCAGACGAAGCGACTGGTAACCTAGATTCGGTTACCACCGAAGAAATCATG
>JAYJMJ010301406.1:0-10016 GCA_036873875.1 Laminaria ephemera | reverse complement strand
TTTCCACTGCTAAATTGCGATTTTTCACTCCGGAGAGATTCCAACCTGCAACTTAGTCGTCAGAAGGTTTACGAGGTAACCAACTGAGCCACTGGGGACGCCAGTAGTGTAGTAGTGGTTCACCTTTTCCATCCGCTGCCCATCGATTGTCATCAAGTTGGACAAACTCACGCTCGGGAGCTTTCCGCTTCGTAGTCAATTTTTACATTTTTTTCTCGCGAAAAAATGCCGACGAGCATGTACGAGAATGCCCTCGTGGGGACGCGAACCCTCGACATGGATCTTATACATAGTAGTGCTCCGAATCTCAATCTTTGGTGCGGACGAACGTCGGGCACGTACGCGCCTACTCCATTTTCCCCCGTATTTAAGGCCGCGGGGGATCTTAAACCACGCCCCATCCCCGGGTTTCCGGTTCACTCTAATCTCTAGATATTTTTTTGGGGCAGTCAATTTTCGCAGCGTTTTTAACACGCTGCATCTCGACCTTGAATTAGTGCTTGCCTCACAAAGAGCGGGTGTATATTTTTAGTGTTGAATCCACAGCAGCTCCTGATGCTGTTCAGATTGGTCGCCCGCGCTTTTTCAACGGAGGTCTACACCTTGACTTTGGGGTGCTGCAGTGGTCAACAATCGTCGAAATTCAGAAGACACAAAATGAGGCAAAAAACAACCCCCAACTGAACGTTTGCACTTCACTTGAGGACAGCTACATATCCTTACAAGCAACCACAGCCCGCGAAACTGAGCCACTCTCCCGATGAGGTTCGTGGGGGCGTCGGGCGCAGCGGGCAGCAGTGGTAGACAGCCAGAAACGACTTGCGAGGTGATTTGGCGAAGTCAAAGTTGCCAGCCAGCAGCGCCAAAAACTACTTTTTTTGCTCAAAAATACACGATTAGATTAGTTTGCGAGTTAGTATGTACCACCAATTCTACAGCACATACGAAGAAACGGCTTTCACCAAAAGGTAGCTGAGTTTTTCGCGGATCGTTTTAAACACTAACAATACGTACCCGAAACAAGCGCGGGCGAGGAACATTCGTCGCCGTTTGGGGTAGTCAAGGATTGAGCAAAAATGGGCACAAAAGGGCACAAAACTCTGAATTCTTCAAAATTTGCATCAGTTTTTTCTATCCGAGAAAAGTGGATCTTGCTTGTAAAACTCTAAGCTCTAATTCCAAGTCGATTGTATTTTTTGGCGAAACGCCTACGCGCGCCTACTTGCCAAAGTATTCCTTAGGGATCCCCCGCGGCCTTAAACGGAGATATACTAATGTGAATCTCATCGTGTACGGAAAAAAGACTGCACGGCACTGTGGGGGCTCGAACCCGCGACATGGATCATATAAATAGTAGTGCTCCGAATCTCAACCTTTGTTGCGGACCAACGCTTCGTACGTACGCGCCTACTCCTTTTTCCCCCGTATTATAAAGGCGATATACTCATGTGAATCCCATCGAGTACGGAACAAAGACTGCAGGGCACTGGTGTGAACTTGAATCGACAAGGCAATCAGCGCACGCACCACACACAGCGCCCTACGAACTCCGCCCGGTGGCACCGACGTTCTACTTGATGTGGGTACTCCCTGCGCTTTGTATGGGAAGGAGAATATTGCAGGCGGAGTCCTTCGCGTGCAAATTCAACAGCTTTGGGAAACTCCTGCTGCTTCATCCTTCCGCGTATTTTACGAGCCTGCGCGTACTACCCCAACCAACCGTATAGTCGTAGGCAGAGATGACGGAATACCGCCAAAATAGCTCGTGCTTACGCGATTTAACGAAAAAACCACAATTTGAGCTGCTTAACCCTCTTAGCACCCACTCGAAAACAGCAAAAACGTACGACCATGTCAACAGAGCCCGGACTCTTTGGGCCCATCACAGTAGACAGTATATCACTTGTCAACGCGTTGGCGTGGCAAACAGGGCATTTAAGGTCCACTCATAGAGCATGCCTCTAATACAAAGCAATACCACATAAATTTGGGCCCATTTGATGGGCCCTATAGGGTTCTAGTGCTAAAAGGGATGAAGGTATTTACCGAAGTCCAACTGTGGCCATGTGACAGCCAGCGGAGCTGGCCGCGGAAGAAAATGCAGAGATTCCCGATAGAAACATGTGGCTTTAATGAATAGGGGACATGGGGCGTTGCGCGATGACGGCGGCTCATACAAATTTCTTCATGCTCAAGTGACCTCGCCGTAATGACGTAATGCGGTAATCCGATGTCGTTGGTACCATAGGGTATTCGTGACCTGGTCTCGCCATGGGATGCAGGCGTCACGGTATCAATTTGGGCCGTGCGGTGCTGTGTATGGTATGGTGATAGCCTTTGGGTGGATTTGAGCCGTCGATCGGTTTGACGTGGGACGTCGTCTGTTCGGCGTGCCACAACAACTGCGAGCGAGGAACGTTACAACGACACCCGCGGGCCATATTTATTTGTTTTGTGTCAGTCGGGGGTTAACCATACCTTTAACGAGACGAGCGAGGAAAACTGAAGACACAAAGGGGTACCTCCTAAACATTAGAGAAGCGACGGGAGATCCTCCGGCATCATCAGGTAAAAAAGGTGTCTGACACGCTCCCACGTCGTTCTTGATCGCTCTCGTGGACTAGTGTTCATTTCCTACGAACTGACGAGAAAAGAAAACTAAAATACGCCGGATAGTAACAACAGCAAACTGACGAAAAAATGAAACTAAAGTACACCGGATGGTAACAACAGCAACAACAACAACACGGTTCCCCGACCCCGTTTTATACCACGCATGGCAGGTTCTGCGGCCCATGCTGAAGGTGGTGGTATGGGGGAGGCGGTTGAAGGTGAAACTTCTGTCTTGGGAGGGGAGGGCATTAGCGACAGAAAACCGAACGTGTTTTTCATTTTGACCGACGACATGGGTTACGGGGATATCGGCTACCAGTCTACGGATTTGTCTAAGCTCACGCCTAACCTGGACGCCTTGATGTCGGGTGGTAGACAGGTATGTCATGGTGTGGTATGGTGTATGGTACGGATAGAATAAGGCAGGGTAGATTATGATAGGGTGCTGTAGGTTATAGTATGGTATGGGTATAGTAGCGTATGGTATGTGTTACGGATATGTCATCGCTTACGCCGAACGTGGACGCCTTGATAACGTGCTTAAAAAAGGTTTGGTGCGTTATTGTATGGTATGGTACTGTTTGGCGGCACACGCTACGATAGAGATGCAGCGTTTTTTTCTGAAGCTCCTCGCTTGAGGAGCGCTGAACCTCGCCCACAAACTGATTTCGAGTAAACTCAAAGTGCAACCCGATGAACAAACCCATGGCCTAGGTATACAAAAAATTCAGATTGAAGAAGATGAACGGCGTTTTGGACGTTTTAGCCCCGTGATTTAGAAACATAAAAGACGAAAAGTGCTACCTCTATCGTAGCACGCGTCTGGCATGTCATGGTATAATATGGTATATTATGTTGCATGGCATGATATTGATATGGTGTGGTATGGTATTGTATAGGGTGGTTTGATATGCGATGGGATGGGATGGTGTGTTGTCGTGTGGTATGGTGTGGTATGGTATGGTATGTAATTACATGGGATGGTATGCTATGCTATGCTTTGCGATGCTATGCTATCGTACGGTATGGTGTGGTATGATTTGGAATGGTATGGTATGGTATGTTATGATATATTATAATATATTATGATATAGTATGGTATGGCATTGTGTGGTATGGTACGGTTTGGTATGGTATGGTATTTTATGGCATGGTATGATATGGTACTGTATGTGGCATGGCATAATATTGATTTGGTGTGGTCTGGTATTTGATGGGGTGGTTTGATATGGGATGGGGTATGATGGGATGGTGTGTTGTAGTGTGGTGTGTGTAGTATAGTATAGTATGGTATGGCATGGGTTGGTATTGTATGTAATGTTATGGCATGGTATGCTATGCTATGCTATGTAATGCGATGCTATGCTATCGTACGGTGTGGTGTGGTAGAGTGTCCTTTAGTATGGTGCGCTATGGATTGGTATGGTATGGTATGGAATGGGTTAGGGTTAGGGTTAGGGTTAGGGTTAGGTATGGTACGGTACGTTTAAGCATGGTATGGTTCTGTAGAGTGGGGTGTAGTGTGGTGTGGTACGGAATGATATGGCGCTGTATCGAGTGGTTTTGTATAGTGTGGTATGATATATTATTGGTATGCTATAGTACGGCAGTATCTATCGTACGGTACACGATACCTGGGATGATGCATGTTTTGGAATGGTATGGTATTCGTATAGCATGCCACGCTGAACTCACCCACCCTGCTCCCCGCTCGCAAACCTTACCTTCCACCTCACCTCCTTCTTGATTATTTGATAACCCGAACGCACACTACGCCATATTGCCGAACCAAGACCCCCTCCCCATGTCGCCTGCAAAACCCAGCCAGTATCAACCACTCAGCCGTTCGGACACACAAATCACGTATTTTATGCATTTTTATCAACTTGTTATACAACAGAAAATCTACCAAAACTTGCCTTTCAACAACCCTTCCACTTCCACGTCCTCAGGCCCTCCAGCCCCCCGGTGGCCTTACGCTCTTTCACCAGTCCTCTTCAACGATGTTATCTCATCTGAAATTTGAACGAAAGTATGTCGCGCTGCACCGCCCCCCCCCTCCTCCGCCACCTCCCCCCCTCATTCCCACCCCCCCTCCACTGTCTGACCTCCATTTCGCTCGCCTGAGCAAGTACTACACCATGTAAAATTCGCTTTGCGCGCCGAAAAGGGTGAGCGTGATGATCGGATGATGGGACGTTGTATTCTAACCAACCCCCTATCCCACATCCCATCTCACATCCCCTCCCCGCCCCCTACGAGGTACTGGAATGTATTATAACTCCCTAATGAGAATAATGTTGTCAGGTGAGCAACTACTACAGCTTCTCGACTTGCAAGCCGGCGAAGGCAAACCTGCTGACCGGACATTCCCCTTTAGCCATCCCCCCAATTCCCGATGCCATCCCCTACCCCACCCCTCTCTATAAACCTACTACTCCAGCAAGTCGCTTTGCACCCCGGCGATGACAAGCTTAATGACCGGACGTTGTTACCCGAGGGCTTTAGCACTACGGCCATGCAGGATATGAGTACACCCCCCATCCCCAATCCCAACCCCTATTCTCTCCCCCCGCATGCTAATTATTCTTCAACTGTGCGCAATTTTTAGCAATGGCTGCTTCTATGGCATGTCGCCCTCCATGTCGGCGAGCTCAAAACCTGACGACCAGCCGAAACCCTCTAAGCTACCCCCATTCTCCATCCCAAACCCAATCCCCTCTTCATCCCCTACTCTCGTCGAGTGTCTATTGTATAGGTTAAGTACTTTCAACACGTGTATCTGTTCGTTGTCGACAGCACGCCTGATGCCAACACGGTGCCCCCTAGTCACATCCCCCAGTCCCCATTCCTGGCCCGACCCCCCCCCCCCCCCCTCCTCTTTTGTCGATTGTCTACTGTTCGGCTAAGCAAGCAACTACTGTACGTACGACAACATGTCGCTCTGCATGCGGGCGAGGACAAGTTTGATGATCCCTCACCGGCCATCCCCTCCCTCCCACCCCCGACCCATGCACCCCAAACCTCTCTCCTCAACTCCCTACTGCCATTCCCTGTCCCCTCTCTCTCCCCCTCTCTACTTGACTATATATTTATCAGCTGAGCAACTACTACAGCATGTCGCTCTGCACGCCGGCGAGGGCAAGCCTGATGACCGGACGTTACCCCATCCGCTACGGGATGCAGTACGGCGTTATCATCCCGGGTGCTCCTTGGGGGCTTTCCCTCTCGGAAAAGGTAGGTCGGCGGGGCTACCCTCAAAAGCGCAGGACGGTCAGCCAACAAAACTTCCTGCAGGTTAT
This sequence comes from Laminaria ephemera, assembly GCA_036873875.1. Lineage (NCBI taxonomy): Eukaryota > Phaeophyceae > Laminariales > Laminariaceae > Laminaria > Laminaria ephemera. The sequence goes on along the minus strand of JAYJMJ010301406.1, from coordinate 4,101 downwards.
TTTTAGTAAAATGCAATGTTGCACGTCGGCCCGGACCCACCCGACCGCAGAGAAAACCGCGACTTTAAATCTAACCCGAACCCTAGACGCGTGCTACGGTAAAAATAGCACTTGTTGGCAAAACATAGTCTGACCAAGGGTGATTCACATCTGAAGAGGTACCCAAAAACTTGGAATACCGTTTTTGCCTCAGAAGAATATTGGTCAGATTCTTAGGCCATGAGTTTGTTCATCGGGTTTCACTTTCATGCTTTCTCGTTATTGGTTTGGCGCTCTTTATATGAGAAGCCCCACAAAAGGAATGCGTACCCCTACCGTAGTTTGCGTCCGGTACTCTATCTCTAACATCAACGCGTTGGTGGGAGCGAGGTCGGCAGAGGCAGTCGTTGCGGTATCTGCAAAATCGCTTGGTGTGTTGGTTTCCTAAACTACCCGTTTGTTGTTCAAACCTACAAGGAAGGACGGCCTTAACGTCGACCTTCAACCCAATACCTGTGACCGGCAGAGTGTTTGCATGTCCGTCCTGCAGTTAGGTCGATTCGGTCGGAGAAGCATTTCACGCTGAGTAGTCGGCAGTTGGGGCGGTGGTGGGGGAACTTGGCTAGTTGGTTAAAATACTGGTTTACTTCGTTATCGTATTTGCTAGTGTAGAGGGTATCTTTGGAGGCTTCCCCTCTCGGAAAAGGTGGGTGGTTGGGGTATTTCCTCTATAAACGTCGGCATGCATTCGGCAGGGGTTGAGGTAGGGGTAGGGGGGGTCGTGCGAGCGGCGTAGAGGGTAGCCTTGGGGCCGTTCCCTCTCGTGACCAACGGGTCGGCAGGGTGAGCCCCGTTCATGGAACCATTAGTATTTATGGAAATATAGCCATCAGTATGCGACGTCGTCTAGGCAAAGATATCGAAATACAATATCCCAAACATGGATAGATTGTATGAATTCGACGCACCCATGTTCATCATAAACGCTCCCTTCTGTATTAGCGTTTTGGTGAAAACTACCGTAAATGACCGTATACACCACAAACCCCGGTGATAGCATTACGGGCTCCAAACAACTTACCAGGTATCACCTCGTGAGGTATACTGCAGGGGTGTGATATACCGCGCCCTCCGGTGATAAATTGAGTGCGCGTATTAAATTGATAAGGCGCACTTCCGAGCGAGATGGCATACTCCAGGGTGTGTGATAATCAAACGTGGGTGTGTCAACAGTGATTGCAAAGGACTGCCACACTCCAAGAAGGCTGCGGAGTCGCGCGACTGCCCCTTCCAACCTCGAGCCCGCCAACGGGTCGAGGTTATGGTTAGGGCTAGGTATAGGGTCGTGTTGATCTGGGCCGACGCGCAAAATTGAAATTGACAACAAACGATCGATAGGAAAGCTGATGCCGTGCATGTCCTGCATTTGGGGGGAGCATATATCTTGTGGTGTCCTACCAAGTATGGATCGTGACGCCACATATGGTGTGGTATACAACGTACCCGGGTGATTCATCGAGTGGTTGTCTTGGAACTTGATTGTGTTTCACCACCCGGGTGGTATACTCCTCGGCCGTAATACACAATAAATCGGGTACTATACACCGTCATACACGGTATGATACCTGGGGTCCCTGGGGATGGAGGACAAAACGCGTTCGACGCGACAAAGACGGCTGCTGGTCTCCCTCTAGTACCGGTGCGTGCCTGCCAACAATCTTAGCAGTACACCGGACACCGGCGCTACGGGGTAAAGTACCGATACTTGGTACTCATGGGTTCCCGTCGTGCAAAGCAATTTCACCTGAACTATGCCGGAAATACCGCAAGCAATATTCAACAGGCACAATAGGGAGACCCTCACTGCTGTATCAATATTTTGAAATATCGAACATTTCCATATTATCAAGTACTTACTGAAGGTTGTTTGTTTTCATCCTTCCTTGCTCCTCATTTTACTTATGTTGTCATTTTGATGTCTCCAACAGGTGCTGCCTGAATACATGAATGAAGCCGGGTACGAGTGCCACATGGTTGGGAAGTGGCACCTTGGCAGTTTCAACGACCAGTCCCTCCCATCACAAAGGGGTTTCAGCACGTTTATGGGATACCTCAACGGAGAGAACACATACTACACGCACAAGGTTTGTGGGCTCAGTATTTCTTCCGCGTTGGTACGGTTGTTGTTGCTGATGCCGTACTGCCTCAGCATCGCCGAAACCAAGTCCCTGGTAGCCGAACACGCTCAAATCACGGTGGAGCAGAAGCAAACACCAGGAAAAAACGTAGCAGGTACCTGGTATGAACAGGGTGATAATACTCAAAAGTTCAAGCAAGCTGTGCTGCTGTACATCGGCCAAGAAATGCAAGTGATGTAAGGAATGAACCTTTTGTCTTCAGTAAGGGCCGTCAGTTTGGTGCAGTGGACGTCGCTCATGACGACCTAGTTCTATAGAGGACAGAGCACCGCACTATCTCGCTGTAAGTTGCTGTCCTGGTTTAGTGAGGGCATTGTCATCTTGCAAGGCACAGCACATATTGAAGGATCAGAGGCTATTAGTTGATGCCACGTTGATTTTGTATGTTGAAAGTTTTTCGTTTAGTATGTTGTTACGAATACTGGTATGTCACTTATACTTTCCAGCTTAACCCGTGGATAGTTTTGCCCTAAGCCGCTTTCTGGACGAACTGTAGTCACAGGTGTAGCCCCTTCTACCTCCCTGTACTTGTCCTCTTTTCAATCGCGCATAAAAGGGTGGAGTGTGACCACTTCTTGTCGATAAGAGTGTAATAGTACAAATTTAGTTCGTTTATTTTGGACGACGAAATAAATGTGTGTAGTTTAACCTTTTATATACTTTGGAGGGAAACATTCACGATCAAAACTGATGACGGCAGCATTCCCCTCTGCTTGGTCGCAGGGCTCCTACGGTTGGCGTCAGAACTGGCAATACCGGTATTCGAAGAACCTATGCCCGCTTGCAAATCGACCATCGAAGGAAGACTCAAACTGATGGTTGACCATTGCCTGACATGTGATTTGAAATATTCGTTGTATCACAACCCATGCCATACGACAGTTAAGGCCCGCTATTAAGAAACCACCCCTGTAAGAACTTGAGGCTCGGCGTTCCCCGAAAAATAAGACATTCGGTGTAAGAAATACAGCTCAAGCTGGCCGACAAGATAAGAAATATGATAATAACATAAAGTAGCGGACGACGTCTGTATGAAATAAGAAACGAGGTCGAATCGAAAACGTCGAAATATATAAGAAACGCGGATTGTAGTGCAGCGGGAATGTGAAACACCCCCTGGACTCCTCCCTCTCAGTGTGGATGTTCCTGCCTGTGTTGTCTTTCGTTTTGTTTTTCAGTTGAAAATATATATATATATATTCAACCGAAAATATATACCTGGTATATATATATTCAACCGGATATCCAGTCCCCTGCCCACAAAATTGTCAGCCGCTTTAGTTTGTGGAAACCTTGTTCATTCTCCGGGGGTGATACCGCCAACCCCACGTGGTCACGACCCTAGCGAGGATCCGACATGCTGTTTGCATTATGGCGCTTTTATAGGCCTCCCTCGATGGCTTGACCACGTTGGCCGGCGTGCAAGACCAGGAGGAGCTGTCTGCAAGTCATCTCAACGACATCAAAGGGCTGCTCATGAACAACAAGGCTGTGCATTCCGATTTCTGGGCAGGTATCGAACAGTTCGGCCGCCCGAAGTCTGCGGATCTGTTTATATCGGACGAGCACGCGGAGAAGCTCAACCAGCACGTTGCGGACATTCTCAAGAAAAGTTTGTCGTCTTCAACCCATGGTGCCCAAAAAATAAGAAATGACCCGTTTAAGAAATGCAGCGCTTGAAGGGATCCCAGAGAAATAAGAAGCATTTCTTTAAGAAAAAAAATAAAACAGCTGGAGTCTGCCTACAAAATATGCATTGAGCCTCAACGCCAAACTTACGTTTCTTAATAGCGGGCCTTAATTGTAGCACATATCAACCCACGCCATGATATCACATCCCATCCCATACCATCCCATCCCATCCCATCCCATCCGATCCCTACCCTGCCCAACCCTACCCTACCCTACCCTACCCTACCCTACC
>JAYJMJ010301397.1:0-10017 GCA_036873875.1 Laminaria ephemera | reverse complement strand
CCCTCCACCCAAGGAGCCTCAACGTGCGTATTAATTCTAATAAACACTAATACACCGTATATGTTCTTTTACTCCCACCGATAAGTCCCCGGACAATTCGGTAATTATTGAATTGTCCGTTCCGGACAATTATTTTGACATCTATTTTTTCTTCTGGTTTCAGATCACGCAGTATAAGTGTCCGGGCAGAGGTTCACCGCGAACGGTCACAGTCCTCCAGCCCACTGTCGCCGTACTCTAAGCGGTCACCGGAGTACAGTGGGAGGTCGGCACGGGGGAGGAGGAGGTCGCGTTCCCCAGAGGACACTCGTGGGAGTCGGCGGGAGAGGCACCACAGCCGCAGCCGCGAGAGGCGTGCCCACCGTAGCCGAAGCAGAAGTGAGCACAGGAGGAGTAGGGAGGACAGGGGCCACCACCATTCCCCCTCCGAATCCTCTTCCAGTGGCAGTTCGCCGTCCCCCTCGGCCTTCCGATCGGTCTCACCATCACGATCGGCGGCCCACACTTCGCGCTCGGAGTCCCGCTCGGAGTCCCGCTCGGAGTCCCGCTCGTCCGCACCGACCTCACGGTCACGTGCAACCAAACGACCACTGGAATCTCCCCAGTCCAACCCTAGAGTTGCGTCGCGTCCAAGGGTTGAGAGTCCAGTGGGGGATTTGGTGGAGTCGGACGAGGACCTGTTTGGCGGGGAGGAGGAGGAGATCTCCCTGGATGCAGGGGATGATGTCGTCTACCACACCCCTCCGCCCCCTATGTTGACAAGCACACCACATGACAGCTTGTCAACCTCCGTCCAGGACCCCGTGGGAACAACCGCAGCACCAGCTGCACCCTCCGCACCAGCTGCACCCTCCGCACCAGCTGCACCCTCCGCACCAGCTGCACCCTCCGCACCAGCTGCACCCGCAGCACCAGCTGCACCAGCTGCACCCGCAGCACCCGCAGCCCCCGCAGCACCCGCAGCACCCGCAGCACCCGTGGTGACCCCGTCCACGTCGGCAACACTTGCCGCTCCATCGCCACGCTCGGGAATTACACAGCCGCCAGCACCATCACCACCCTCCGCAGCCTCTGATCCACTTTCTGGACCCTTGATATCTGCGTCAGACTCTTTACTGACGCAGATAGGCGCACAAGAGAAGGAGCTCCTAGAGCAACTTGCCACTCTCGCCAGGGTCCGGAAGGAGGAGAATGATCGCTTGGCGGCTGAAGAAGCCAAGAAAGCGAAGGAAGAACAGGAAAGAATAGAGAGAGAGGCACTTCTGGCTGAGCAAAGGAGAGTCGAAGAGGAGAATGCTCGTGTAGAAAAGGAGAAGATAGCCGAGAGAGAACGAAAGGCCGCAGAGAAAGAGGCGGAGAACAAAAGAAAGGAAGAGGAGGCGGCCAAAATTGCGCGAGATAAAGAAGATGAGAACAGGCGGAAGGAACAGGAGAGGGCAAAGTTGGCAGAGGCAGGGGTGAGGAGAGAAGGAGGGACGCAGCCCAGCACCAGCCGTGGACCGCGACACCTGGACTTCACGGATACTGGGTTGGGCACAACCGTGGACCACTCGCTGGCTCTTCAAACTGGTAAGTACATTTAAATACCAGCCATAAGTACTTTGATTAAAACTTAGTTTCCAATTGTCCGTTTGCTTAAAATAGTTGTCCGCCTATGTATTACCAATGGCAACTGCCGGACAACTATTTAATTATAGGGTTGTCCGGTATAGTTTCCCAATTGTCCGTGGCCTTTAACTAATTGTCCGCCTATCTCTTAACATGGGGAAATACCGGACAACTCAAAAATTAATGTGTTGTCCCAATTATTTATTGGATTGTCATGTTCCTCAATTACCCCTTTCTATTGTCAGATTATGGAATCCTGATAAGCGACCTGACCACACGTTGTGACCGGCAGGCTAAGGAGGTCGCGGACGCCAGGACGGAGCTACTGACCAGGCAGTACACCATCGATAACCTGGAGGGGCGCTGCTCGACCCAAAACGCCCACATACGGGAGCTTCGTGAGGAGCTTGAAGAGGCTGCTTCCCAGCGTCGGAAACTAGAGAAGCAGGTGGCAAGCCTCAAGGCCCTCAACCGGGAACTTGAAGGTAAGCCGCCTTTCACTATTCCTCCCGTTTCACCGAGCACACCCGGCAGCTGTTACTCAGTCCGAACGCGAACTAACAGACTGCTCCGAGGGTCCCACTTAAATCCGAAAAAAGTAAGCGGTACCGTCAAACGGGCGTTAGAAATGTACTATACCACACGCGTTGCGATGAAGGGTTTGCAAGATGCGCGCACCGAACAAGTTCAGCCTATTTTCGAGGCAATGCTCCAGGAGAAGGTGTTTGTAGGTTCTCGATTAAAAACCCGATTTGCGCAACATCTGTCTTTGAAAAGACACCGCCTATCCGCTGCGTTTTACAAGCGTCGTCAGGCAGAAAAGAAAAAGAACCGCGTTAACAGTCGTCACGTCACACAAGCTCAGCGAAACGCCATTGTCCTGTTCTATATGCGCGCTGATAACTCTCGTTGTACAGCTGGGAAGAACGAGTTCACTATAATGAAGGACTTGCCCGACATCCCCCAAATTGCAGACCTGGTCACTGGTCACGCGGGCAAAGGCAAGCATAAAGTTCAAAACTTTGTGCTTACAGACACAATTGCCAACATCTACTCAAAGTACGTGTTTGAGGCCAAAGGGAGAATTGTGTCTTCGTCCACTTTCTACGCTGCTCGGCTACCATTCATCCGCTACGTTTCTTACTTGAAAATGCGTGAATGTTTGTGCACTACTCACCAGAACTTTGCGCATCTAATAGCCAGTCTTCGAAAAAACCTCTCTGGAAGGAACCACTCATGTACCTTTCCATGTAGTCCGGATCAGTTTGTCAAGAAAGTCACTGCAGAGGATATGCTCCTGCTTCTTGCTCGCGTTGGCAATGGTCTTATTCCGTTTGACATGTGGGCCAAAGAGCTAGACCCTTTCCTTGAGAAACAACGCCACCAGATGCTGAGGCACACGCTCCCCCAGGAGGATTACATTAAGTACTTCCAATTCCAATACCATGACTTTGCCGAACATGCCCGTCGCGTCCTTGCCCAGTACACTGCTACCAAGGAGATCAAGGATACATTGCAACCCGGTGAATTGGCTATCCATATGGACTTTGCCGAGAGCTACTCTTGTCGTGACGGTAGCTCCGTTACCCAATGCGCCCATTGGAACAAGAGCGTTGTTTGCATACATCCCATGGTTGTGTACTACCATGACAAAGAAACGAACAGCAGTAAACACAAAACGTTTGTGTACTTGTCCCACTGTGACAAGAAAAACTCTGTCATGGTCTTGTCAATCCTCAAAAAATTCTATCGCATAGAATTCCCCACCGTTATGCCGACGTATGACATCAAACGGGTTTATTATGTGACGGACGGCCCTGTTAGCCAGTACCGGAACAAAATGATCTTCTGGGTAATAGCAAATCACCAACGAATCTTCAAGTGCGAAGGACAATGGCATTACCTGGAGAAAGGACATGGAAAGGGCCCATGTGACGGTGTAGGGGGGTCCTTGAAACGAGATGCTTTCGAAGCGACCAAGCAGGGGAAATTGGTGAGCAATCCCGCCACCTTCTATGAGTGGGCCAAAACACGTACACGGTCCAAGATGAACTATGCTTGGGTTGATGCATTTGACTATGCAGTCACTTTCTACCAAAGGCGTAAGCTAGTGATTGAGTGCCTGCAGTCTGTTTATGGCACTTTCAAACTGCATGCGGCTGTGCCAAGTGGTAATCTCCATGAGCTGGCTCACAGAGAGACCTCATGCACTTGTCAGAATTGTCGTTCCGGCAATTTCTTACGAGCGTGTAAGTACAAATACACCAGCACCATCCATCCCAAGTCAAATGCACAACAAATAATGGCTCACTTCTGCGAAAGGTGTATGTCTCCACTATGCGTGTGCGTGATGAAAGCGGCGATATTGAGGGAGTATTATGTGTATCGCGGTCACCTCCTCCATGCACCCGGTATTATTTTTCACCTTAAAGACCTGCTTGCATCAACAACCATCTGTTTAGGGAAAGCATTATAAATAATCACGTCTTGTTTCTTATTGCAGAGGAGAAGAACGCATCCCGGGCCTCCGAAGATAACGACGTGGACGACGGAGGTGACCAGATGGTGGGGGAGGGTAGCACACAAACCCTCACGGCAGCCCAGAAAAAGCGGAAGGCGGCGGAGGAGAAGCGTTTAAGACGCCAACGTGAGTTATGACCGGACAATCAAGTAATTTAGGAATTGTCCGCCCATTCAGTTTAACTAGGACAACACATAAATTAATCCGGACAATTCGATAATTTTAGGGTTGTCCGTCAGTTACCATTCAATAGCATTAGGGGGACAACCTGTAAATTATTCCGGACAATCCAATAATTATCAGGTTGTCCGAAAATTACCATCAAATACCATTAGGGGGACAACATGTACATTAGTCCGTATCGTACAATAATTGAAGAGTTGTCTTGCAGAGCCCCCCCAGGCCGGTGACCCGCCTGCGACCGCCGTCATGCCGCTGAACGCCGGCTACCTAGAGACAATGGAGCGCATTACGATAGAGCGTGAGTATTTGTTTAGTTGAAAAACTTTGTGGAGGCCGATTTCCTTTTCTTCCCATCTCAACCTCCATACTTCTTTCCTTCAGAAACCGCCAGCGCTAGGGTAGCCGAGCGACATCTGGGCCCCGTCCACCTAGAACCCGTACTGGTCACAACCACACACGTCACGGGTTCGGAAACGCCGTGTACCACCAGTAAGTACTTAAGTCAACCATTCGGAGCACGTATTTAGAACATTGAGTCTCTTAATAAGTGCCCTTCCTTAACACCTTACTTTCTTTATTCACAGTGCACGAAACACTCGAAACGGCGTTAGCTCTCGCCTCAGCTGGACTCAGCACGACCGTGGTGCGCTCACCCGGCGTGCTTGGGGATCCGCCAAGGGATGTCGGACGCGCACAGCCCCGGGAACAGGAGGCTATGTCTGTCTCTGATGATGATACCGTCCAGTATTGTCAGAGAGAGGACATAGTTCTCCTGTCTGATGACCCGGAGGATGACGACTCTGTCATTTTGGCTGTGCGTCTCCCCGACTCCCAGGCAGATCCTGAGGTAGCTGAGGCAGAGGCAACCACTCAGAACCCCGTTCCAGACCGGATTGGTGACGGCCAATTGGACGGCTGTACTGCTGTGAGCTCTCCCCGTAAGGGTTGCCAGGGCTCCAGCAGCAGGACTGACTCCTCCTCCCGCAAGGTTGGAAAGGGCGACGTCAGCAGCACTGAGAGCTCCCCCCCTAAGGGTGGAGAGGGCGACCTCAGTGACTCTGACGGGACCCCACAGAAACGCGGGTGGAGAAGCACAAGCCGGACCCCATCTAAAGATCGGGATGGGGAAGTGCGGTTAGTCCTGCGCCGTCCTAGCCCCAAGACCTCGCCGACAACAGGAACTGGCACGCCGAAGAAGAAAGCGATCAGCCCCATCGTTTTCTGTAAGTATGAAAAATTTGAATTATCCGCCATAGGTTAAACATGGCGGATAATTATGTATTGTCCGCGGACAACCCTGCTTTTGAATAGTTGTCCCAGTTATTAAAGCATGAAAGTTTATTTTGCAGACGGCCAGAAGAAGGATGCGTCGAAGGCAGCAGCTCCCGGCGAGACGCCTACAAGCGTTTCTGCCGGTCGAGGTAGCACTTCTGGTAAGTTGACTCCTGATTGATGTTATTTCATACGGACAACTTATATATTACAAAGTTGTCCGCGGACAATACTTAATTGTCCGCCATGTTAAACCTATGGCGGACAATTAAGTATTGTCCGCAGACAACCCTGTATTTGAATAGTTGTCCCAGTTATTAAATATCCTGTATTCTTCAGTGTCCAAGAGCACCCGAACAACCCCGGACCCTACACCGCGTAGTGCAGCCCAACCCAGAAAGTCATCGGGTAAGTTTCCTTATTATTATTTTCTTTTAGTTCGGACAACTTATAGATTACCAAGTTGTCCGAAAATTCATCCCATGTTAAACATATGGCGGACAATTCCAAATTGTCCGCGGACAACTCGATAATTAATATGTTGTCCCACTTAATGGTGCCTTCTTTTCCAGAAAACGCGACCACCGGAGCCTCTCGGGCTGAACCTCCGGTTGCAAGCACCACCACGTCTCCTCGTCCCACCGCCCCAGCTTCCCCCTCAAGGGGACAGCCGGTCCAGCCGTGGCAGCCTACCGCCAAGGACAAGCTCCCGAAGCCAGCTGTGGCGAAGTATGGGCTCACCGACAAGATCCTCGTCGACATGGATCTTGCCAACCTGCCCATCACTTCCCACCCAACCGGGACGTCCCCTGACGAGATCGCCGTTGCTGCCGAACAACAAGCCAGCGTCGCCAAGCTGAAGGCAGAGCTGATGGCCACACGAGCCAACGCCTGCCAAGGCATGGCCGCGCAAGCTGCCCAGCAGCGGGAGACCGACCAGGCGGTCAAGGACAAGGTGAAGGGGAAGGAGGTGCCGTTGGAAACAACATCTGCCCAACGGCCCATGACACCACCGAACACAGGTATGCCTCCTCCTCAACTTTTTACCTCAGGCGTGCGTGTTTATAGCCGAGAGTGGGATGCCCTCCCAGCCAACCGTCGGTATGGGCGCTTTGCATGCGGGTGCATAACTCCGCGCGCCACGTCCATCCGCACGTACCGGGAGAGGAGGCCGAGGAAACGCAAACACCGCAAGTACTTCGGCCCAACCCACTCTGGCACGTGTCAACCTGCCCACGACGAGGTGGCTGTTGCCAACATCATGCGCATGTTGCGGGAGAGCCACCCCGGGATGATACGCGGTTAGTTAGGAATCATGTTTAGTTAAGTTTATGTTAGCTAGGTTTCCTTGAATCAATATCCATGTACTGACAATATATTTCTATTTAAGCATCCATGGACCTAAAGAAGAAGCCCCAGATGATCTGCTCTCCGGAGATGGGGCACTCCTCTCGCCGCTGCCGATCTGCTGCGGGTGCCACCCCTTCCACCTCTGGTGCGTGTCGTCACGGCTCCCTCGGTGACACCACGCTGGTCAAGCCTACGGGCAAGACCCCGGCCAAGAGGAAGGTGGCCCAGGCATTGAAATGCCTACAGACCGAGCGTGCGAAACGTGCGGCAAAGAGGGCCACCGCGAAGGGCGGCAGCTGTACTGGGCTCCCTAAGCCCAGACCTGCCAAGCGGCAGCCGAAGCGGCTCGGACAGCGGAGCCAGGCGGAAGCGGAGGACACGGAGCCGCGATCCCCAACGCCACCACCGGCAGAAGAGGAGCCCAGATCGCCCACCCCACCTCCACCGTACAAGGGGAAGGGCAAGGGCAAGGGAAAGAGTAGCAAGAAGGCAGGTATGTTTTTAGATTAAGGGGTTTCCTGTCTGTTGAAGTGATTTCGAGTGGGTGTAAAGGATTTGCTGTGACCAAGTTTTGGGTGTGTATAAGATGTTATTTTAACGGTGTTTTATGTCTAATTATGAATAGTTGTGTCTGGAGGACAACACAATAAATATGGAGTTGTCCGGTCCTGATGAAGGTTTAACCCTAGGAATTATAACCGGACAACCTAATAATTAAATAATTGTCCGGTACCAATGAAGGTTTAACCCTAGGAATTTTAACCGGACAACCTAATAATTAAATAGTTGTCCGGCGGACAATCTAAGTAATCTATTTAAGTTTTATGTATTATCTGCCGTCTACTAACAAGGGTTGGAATGGTGTGTTAGCAAATTATTATCATTAGCCAGTTAGTAATTTATCATTTGGCGTATATGTGGGCCATAATGTTCAGTAAACATTACTTTGGATATTGGACAACTCAGTAATTAAATAGTTGTCCGTTTTTATCCCGTTAAAACCCTTGATTGCCCACATTGATTAATCTTAAATTATTTCATTTCAGTGATGGTCGCGCTGTTCCCGACCACCCGCAAGCGACCTTTCCCGAGCCAGGGCAGCAGGGGTTTGTACGTCTTTGACCATTTAGTGGTCAAAGGCGCCTTTGGGGAATCCTCTCCATTTCTTTATTTTAAGGCCAAAGATCATGCTCTGGTGGAACATGAACAAGATATATATCTTGTTCGTTTTGTGGGGGTGGGGCCAAATTTTGGGGAAGCAATGTGTCGCTTTTTAACCTGTATACAGGTCAGCAACACATTGCACTTTGTTCCATGCCCATTAATGGGGCAAGCCCGAGTACTACCTTGCCAATTATTAGCACGGTGTACAGTTATTTCGAGAAAAACATCAAAATTTACATACCTAACTGGTGCAGCCGCAGACCTGTTTATTGAACGAAAGGTCTCGCTGTATGGCACCGTTGACTGGCAAAATTTCGACTGAAAGAATGGAGGGGATCTTTTTTTTTAAAAAAGGGTGGAGGCCACTTGATAGCCGGATGGGACGCCATTCGATTGGTGGCACCACGCTAGTGTGACGACACTAGCCCGACCTTGTTTCTCCTGACGATTTAGCCGGGGACGCCTGCTAAGTTTTAGTTGAACCAAGGGGGTGTGACGACACTCAAAAACTCCACCCTTCTCAAAAAGGGAGGGGAAAATGTATAATAGTGTAAATTGTAAATAATGTTAACTTGCCGTGTTGGCAACCCTGTAAATAATGTAAATAATTGTACATAATGTATATATTTTCACATTGTAAATAGTCATGTTACTCTAGAGTTCGGGTGGCAAACACTCAGTTATTAAATTAGAATTAGTTATCCAAGATAACTATATTCATTTACTCAAGAGACGCACAGACATGACACTTTATTACTAGTCATGTACTTGCTCTTATTCTCAATGTTTCCATTGTTTTCATTATCACTTTTTTAAAATAGTCAATTAACACTTGTTTCAATGTACGTGTAATAGTTCTGTGCAGTTTAGTTATAATGTGAAATTAAGTTTTAAAAATGTTTTTAACTGTTAGCTAGTTTTATGAGTTAAATCTGTGACATTCAGATACATTCCGTCAAATATGTTTAAATATGTAATTCTTAATGTATGTATATGTTCTACCCCAGGGTATATTAAATCCTAGTTTAAAACGTATTACCTGGCTTTTGATACATTTAAGGGGTTAAATAACCTGATTATCTAGTTATTGATATCACTTGTAAAGTTAGAGGTATATTAGGGAGGAATGTGAATATAATCAAAGAAAGGAATCAAATTATGAAGGGTTAATATTTTATTACACGATAACAATAGCTAAAGATGCAAACAATATATAAAAAATACACTTAACAAACATAATCTGACACAGTTTTATATAGTTGTCCGTGCATTGTCCGGGGTTGTCCTGCATTATCCGGAATTGTCCGCGCGTTGTCCGACGTTGTCCGCGTGTTGTCCGCGCCGGACAACGTGCCGGACAACCTAATAATTTATGAGTTGTCCGATTTTTTAAAAACGTGGATAACTTCTTTAATCAGATTCGGAAAATTGTTTAAATTGACTTTCTCCAGACTACAGCTGGAACTTTAATTTTCAGAAGCTGAAAATAATTTTTTCAAACAACATTACTTTTGGGTTGTCTGAATTGTCCGCGCGGACAACTCGAAAACAGTCCGTCGATCAGGAGCTGGAACCAGTGATATGTATATTCACTCGGCTGTATAAGATACACATTTTCTGTATGTTTGTATCGTCAATTAATAATAAGCAATACGTACATGCACATGAATATATATAGTATCTTAAACTAATATTTTCTCTCAGACGCTGGCAAGCATATATACATATGCTATAACACCTTTCGATTGGCCGGAATACTAAATAAACATTTGAACCCGAGGGGTTTTCTATAGAACGTTATCAATGTAGTTATGCTTCTAAGCATACCGCAATCTGTCGTGCTTTGTATGAAGACAGGTATAGCCTACATGCACTCATGTCCATACAAGTACATAATGACTTTGTGTCTATATTTCATA
>JAYJMJ010301386.1:0-10017 GCA_036873875.1 Laminaria ephemera | reverse complement strand
TATGCACTCGGGGGGACTCGAACCCGTGACATTGACCTTAGTGGTTACGCGGTTAACCCACTAGACCATCGGGGACGCCGATGATTATATAGCACTGGGGATGATTGGGGCCGGCTCCCTCCCGATTTGAAAACCTGGATGGGCCGCCCGGATAGCATCAGGACTCTCTTGGAGAACATCCAGCCGCCGCCCCATCCGTCGCGGCCGATACTTCTTTGGGCGCTATTCACTGAGGGTGATTGCAGCTGGCCTTCCTCCGATGCGCAAATTCGGATAGGTCACCTGGTTAGCGTTCGGACTCTCGACGCCGCCCCCCTCTCCGCCACCGACCATGCTCTTCGGGGGCTACCCACGGAAGGGGATTGGGGCTGGCTCCCCTTCGATGTGCAAATTACACCCGGATGGACCATCTGGATGGCCGTCGTACTCTCCTGAAAACAAAGGTAGGAAGACCAGGCCGGCGAGCATAGTACATCCGGATGGGCCATCTGGGACTATCCGGATAGCAGCCGGACTCGCCTGAAAAACCAAGTACAGTAGAACGAGGTCGATGTGCATATTTTATCCCGATGGCCTATCCGGATCGCAGCCGGACTTTCCTGAACAACCAAGTACAGGAGGACGCGACCCGGGCTGTTATCCAAGGGTGCGACTCGGAGGCTGCTGCGAGCGCTGCGGCTGTCAAGGTCGCGGAGATTTTCCTCCGAGGGGTGGGCAAATCATGCTTTTCCGCCACGGTGGGCGCCCGGCCCCACGAGCAGGCCCGAGGGAAGGGTCTGCATGCCTGGAAACACATGGGCTAAGGCTATGATAGAGGGGACATTTTCAGGGGCTTTTATTTCAGCGATTCAGGGCACCTCGCACGAGTGGCTACAGTATTGCAATGGCAGTCTTCAGGTTTTTTAATGCGGCATTTCGTGAACCACACCGCTATCGATTTTAGTGTTTAGCTGCTCAGTATGAAACTGGGGGTACCCCCGCTATTGTGGTCTTGGTCTAAGCGTAAGGAGGCCCGCCGCCACCGCGGCAGCCGGAAAGGCGGGGGAAGCGGCAGCTCTTGTCCAGGCTCAAGCCGAGGTGAGACCTTGCACAAGCCAGACCGG
This sequence comes from Laminaria ephemera, assembly GCA_036873875.1. Classification (NCBI taxonomy): domain Eukaryota; class Phaeophyceae; order Laminariales; family Laminariaceae; genus Laminaria; species Laminaria ephemera. The sequence goes on along the minus strand of JAYJMJ010301386.1, from coordinate 8,914 downwards.
GGGGATGAAGAAACACAGGCGAGTGGCACCGCAGGACCTGCTTAACCCCTCATACGGGGCTCATGGATAGCGGCGAAAAAACGGACGAGTGCGTTTTTATCAGGCATCGAGCGTGAACGTGTTGTAGCGGAACAAACAAACTGGGCAGGAATGCCACACAGCTCCTTTCATGGTATTAGACCCTTGCTACGAGAGAGGTAACTCCTACGTACTATTTCTTCATCGCCTTACCTTATTATTAATAAGTTAGGAGCTCTATACCCCACCCAAAGATTGATTTAGACAAATACCGAAAGCGCAACCCGACGAACACTCCCATGGTCGGCGAAAACAACCGGAAAACACATGTGGTATTCCGACGACGTGGGGAAGTTACCCAATGCAAGAGCCCCGCAGTCAGAAATATTTCAGCCCAAAAAACGTGCTACCTCTATCGTAGCACATGCCATTATTATAGTATTAATAGTACGAAAACATCCCCTACCCCGCCAGTTCGGGCTTCTTCGCGTGGCCGATGATAGTGTTGTAATCGTCAAAACAAAATCGACAATTTGCCCCTGTGGCAGGGGATACGTGTGTTGTGTGTCCCAGGCATATCTCGTTACAGACCGCTGATTGGTGTAAACTGCCTCGACAGCTTCGAGACCCGCGTGATCGGTGATCATGACAGCGGTAGCGGCGACGGAATCAGTCGGAGCTGAAAGTTTGGACCTCTCGGCCAGTGCTGCCGCTGCTGAAAAACAAAAACAAATAGGTTTGATATTTCTTTAAATTTCACAAGTACTCGTGCAAAACAAGTCAAACAACAAAATGTCAAAGCTCAAGCGTCAATAACCATCCTCTTCTCATCGTGAGCCATTATATGCGTATGTATGTGACAATCGAACTTTCCTGCAGGCCACAACAACAGCAGCAATGTTCACCAACGCCAGCACACGAGACTCTCGAATAATCGGTACAAGCCAAAAGGTGCTAGGTTGGAAACAAAAAAGATGAACTCACGCACACACGCCCAGACCTACGATAAACGTTTGATAATAGGCGCACGCAATACTAACAATCGCTAATGATGGTTTAACAACATATACTGGTAGTATACACTACGACACAACTATCGCTACCGAAGTAGTAGTACTGCCAACATATAGCATGCTGTAGTAGTACTGCTGATGCAGCAGTAGACTCGTACTGCTACTATAGTAGTAGGCTTTTATCTGGGCGACAAAACACGCATAAAAACAGAGTATCACCGAACCCCCCTCCACAGCGGACAACAGTCGACCAGACCCGCTCACACATCGGACAGACAGATCACGATCTATATCATCTATGCCCTACAAGAGCCGGAACATAAGTAGGCATGTCCGAGCATGTGACTCCCCCCCCCCCCCCCATCCCCCAAGCTACCAACTCAACGTCTTCTACACGTACAGCCGCGACTTATCGCGCATATATATTGCTAAACTTTGCTGCGGGGGGTAGTTATCGCGCATCTGTTTGGCTAAATCTGCTGCGAAGCTGCTGCAGCTTTACTACCGCTCGTTTGCTTGGCTAGATTTGCTGCGAATAAGGTGCTGCACGGCACGGAGCTGATGGCTCGCTGTGTGTGCCACAGTGAGTGGGCCCTAGTAATGTTCATGGAAAGGTCACTTATGTTGCGTTGCGTTTGGGGGTGGCGCTGGTGGGAGGCAAGCCAGAGAGCCTCGAGGCCAAGAACCCACTCCCTCGCATCTACCGCTACTACTGTGATCATCACAAAAAACCCAACCAAGTAGACTACACCATTGTAGTCCGAATACAAATACGATCATCGTGCAAATAGGATTAAAAAAACACTGTTGACACCACGTGCCATCCAGAGGTTTTCTGCCAATCAGAACACCTCTCTTACAACAATTGTCCAATCAGATTTGGCGGGCATTCTCTCCCACCAATGAGAACACTCCTTCCAAAACATCAATCAACCAAAACACTGCAGTCACAAAAACGTTATCTCCCTAACCATTAATCCCCGCATGATTATTCCGCGTGTTTAGTACACGTCGTAGACGCTGACAACGTTGCAGCCTCCCCAGCCATGATGAGCCATGTTGATTCCGCGTGCTGTTTGGTGCACGACATGGAGGTTGAAGCCTCCCCACAATGGGCCACGATTCCTCTTGCTGTTCCATTTGCACTGTACGACGCTGAAAACGTTGTAGCCACCGCAGGGTGGGTCATAATTCCGCGCACTGTTACTCACACTGTACGCTGGAGCCTCCCCATGATGGTCCAAGATGATGATTCTGTTTGCTGTGTTAGTTGACGTTGTAGACGTTAGCCTCTTCCCACGACAGGCCATGACCATGCTTCTACGTGCGGTTTCGTTCACCACGTAGGCGCTCTAGCCTCTTTTCCATTATGGGATAACACCATGATTCCGTGTGCTGTTTTCGTTGTTGTCGACGCTAGCCTCTTCCCATGATGGGTCATGATGATCCCGCATGTAGTTTAGTTTAGTTGACGTTGTAGACGCTGAGAGCGTTGTAGCCTCCGCATATCTGGCTCGAATTGCCGGCGCACGGGAAGGTGCAGTCCTCGCTAGGGTTGTTCGTGCCGTAGCTGTTGCCGCACCAGCACTGCACGCCACGCATACAGGGCATACATTTAGATCGAGCATAGGGGTGGGGTTGGTTGTACTCAGCAGGAGATCAACAAAGGCACGACGGGGGTACTCTTAGAGCGTACCTAGCACACATAGGGGCAGGGCTGTACTCAGGAGATAATCAGAAATGTGGGAGCCTGATGATACAGTCTGTCGAATGCTCAACGTTTCTCAGCAAACTCGAGACACCGAGTTTAGTCAGCCCCCGGAGTAGCAGTCTTGGTCGACTTGTTGGCCGGGGGCTCCGTCTCGCTGAAATATGGTAAATCCAGGAAGATATGTAGTAACGTGAGGAACCTACAGAGATGTATATCAAAAGTAACATGGTGAGAACCCAGGGAGATATGCAGTAACGTGGTGAACCCAAATAGATATGTAGTAACATGATGAACCCAGCGAGATGCATATTTAGGGGGAACACAGTAATCAAAACCAGATGTGGTTAGTAAAAATAGGGGAATAAATAGGTTTTTGTGTTTAGCGTGGGTTCTGTTTACTATGGTCCCCCGTAATAGTAACATGGTGAATCCAGAAAGAGAACGCGAGGAATCCACGGAGATAAAATGTATCTTCGTGTTACATGGTGAATCAAGAGATATTTGTGGTAACATAGCGAACCCAGGGAGATACAGTGCACAAGTGGCCGGAACCCCCCCATTCTCCATTGTGCGCGCAAAAATATCCTTGTGGAGGCGTTGTGCAATGTAGAAAACCCACAAGGTGCCTACAACCTCCGAAATATATAAGTTGTAGGCCCCTTGTGGGTTTTCTACATTGCACAACGCCTCCACAAGGACATTTTTGTGCGCACATTAGAGAATGGGGGGGTTCAGGCCACCTGTGATGCACACATGGAAAGATTTTACATCGGATGTGTTGCGATTTGCGACGATCGACGTACCCCAACCCCGCTTAAAATTCGTACCATGATTAAAACATGAACAAGCATGACGAACTGTTGTAGACGCAGTAAATGTATGTGCCACTTTTTCATTATTAATAGTTTTCGCACGGCATGAACGAGACATGTATGCAATCTCCGGCACCGTCGCCTCACGCTGCGCTCCCTGTAAGTCAAATCCCTGAGACGATCCCCCGACGCATTGCGCGACCAGGGGTTTCACGCTACAAATAATAAGATTTCCTAGCCCAAAACACAAGTATCTAGCGGCTATTGCAGCAAAGTCCAACCCTCAAGCCACAGAGTAGACCAAGATCGATACTCGCGCGAGTGGCTCACCTTTTTTGCTGTTTAAGTTCACTGAAAAGGTTCCACAGATAGATCGGATCCTCGAAATCCGCTCAGTTCTCCAGTGTTTGAGTTGTTGAAACAGGCAACGCGGAGGATTAACACGGCCTCAAATGCGTTCGCGGACGATAAGCATGCACGGTGTGTGGCGCGTGACAGGGGGATGCGACGGTTGGCACAAATCGCTTGACTTTGGTTCTTTGTTCCTTGGATGGTACTTAAAAGCACCAGGTCATGCATGCTTTTGCAACCATTTATGGTTTTCCACAGCGCATTTGCAGGCGTCCCCCGCCGGAGACAGATCTTCCCTACTGCTAAGGTTTCCACAAGGAGTATTTTTTTAATTTCTGCCCGCATCAATAGGCCCTCCGCATAGAACTAGAACTACCTTGGACAGTCGCCACATTCCATCGTACTCACAATTGGTGCCCCGGTGCTGCAACGCCCCTCCTGCCCTACTCATAACTATCGTCGATGAAAAACGGACATCCCGGTCAAAACCCGGCAACAGTGCGCGCCTCCCGTCTAACAGACCCTCCGCCCATTCCTGGCGCCCCAGCGTCGCAACAATCTCCCCTGCTCGGCGCCTGTGAGCTTCGGTATTAGAGGGGCCTTCCGGCGACCGGGTAATCCTTTCCCGCTCCTAGCTCGCTGCTAGCGGGGAAGTCTCGACGCCTGTGAGCTTCGGTGTTAGAGGGGCATTCCGGCGACCGGGTAAATCCTTTCCTGCTCCTGGCTCGCTGCTAGCGGGGAAGTCCACCCCCTGCCTTGAGAGCTCCTGCATTTCTCAACCCCGCGGGTCACTTTGCGGCGAATGAGCTCCTCCCAGTCTCCATCCGGGTACCGCACTCGTCAGTACCGTGCCTGGAAGTCGCACACCCGCCGCATGACCGACTCACCTCATTAGCACCTGCGAACGATCACCCAACCCGTGTGCCAATCGGGAAATCCTGCCTGCAATGCCCACGTCCGCAACTCGCGGTGCCGCTAAGCTTCGGCGGTGGTGATGCCGGCCAGGCGCGACAGTCCCGGCCTTGGTACGTCTCCCACAGGTCATGGAAGACGTCGAGTTGCAGCGGGGTGCAGCTATCTCGGACCTCCTCCTCAGGTAGCCACTCTGACTACGTTCCACTTTGGCACCGGCCCAGGTACTGCCACTCCCACACGTCTCCTGAGCTACCGACTGCCCGCCGGTCATTCAACGCGTAGCCCGGCACAACTACCGTCGAGGCTCCACACACCCCAAACCCTCGCCCCGCCAAATGCGCAAAGTCATCATCAAAGGTGTGGCGCAAGCGCTCCGGTCGCACATAGAACATCTTGACAGTACTAACCGCTGACACCGCCCTCCCCCTGATCCAGCGATCCCTCAGCATGGCTTGGTAATTGAGGCCCGGATGCTCGATGGCCGACACCCGCCACGGTCCGGTCCAGTGCTCGTGCACCAGCTTTTTGCGAGTGCCCGCACTCGTCGCTGTTCGCCTCCCTGATCAGCTCCACGTCTCCCATGCCCCCGCTCACCTAAGGATTGCCGCAGAATCACCACGTTGAAGCGTGCTCGAGGTCGGTTCTTTTTCTTCCTGCCACACTTTGAATATTCTGCGCAGTTCCAGGAACACCTGCTGCATATGCGCCACCAAATTGTCGATCCCCGTACGGAAGACGCCTCCGTCCAGCACGGGAGTAAGGTGTCGAGGTTCGTGCGCGCATTGCGGCCAAAACAATGCGGAAAAGTGTCCCACTAGAGGGCAGGCGTGGGTCTGGCGTCGTCCGCTGAAATCTACAGGCCGCCCTGACGTGCTTATTTCACCTCTAAAATTAAGAATTGCATATCTCCGCCAGCATCTCATGGAGCCAAGCCCCCATCCTCTCCGCGACCCCTTGACTGGGAGAATGGTCAGCGGGCCCATGGTCGAGGTTCGCCCTCAGCTACTGGTACAGGTGGGCGACCACTATAGCGGTGAGCTCCCCTGCGGCGTCACTCCACTCCATATCGGCAGCGATACACTGAAGGTTTCCGTGCCATGCAGACGGAATCCGTAGGCTCTAACGGGTACACGAACAGAAACCTACCCAACTACCCCCAAGCTCCTGTTCCTCACGATGGAAATCTGCTTCATGCTATGGAGATCCATCTCAAGCACCTCCCACGGCCGTAGCAGCCGGACGAAGATAATGGCCACTCGTTGATTCCATGCCCGCTTCTTCCGTCTGCACCCACATGGAGGCACGTACTCCCTGACGTCCTGGGCTACGGTCGGTCGCCGGTACTTGCTCCTGACCAGCATGAGGGTTCCCGCAACGCCCGGGTGGCCGTGTGTGCTGTGCACGAGCGTCAATACCCCTGGCCCGAGCGCTCGCGCAATGGTCAGCTTCGATTCCTCCGAGTGAGGAGCGCTGCAAAGCAAGCTGCTGTCGTCGAGAACATAATCTACCGTTCCCTGCGGTGTCTGCCTATCGCTCCCTCCCCGTAGACTGCCTCCAATGGGTCGTAGCCGTGCGTCCTCCGTCTGCCGTTGCTTCAACCAAGATGTGTCGCGCAGCACTTCCGACACCTGGCGTACCAAGGAAGGAAGTGGTCCCGGGTACTCCGCGCTCGATGCCTGCCTCCCCGGTTGAGGTTGCGGCCTGGAAGACTGCGGCGCGAGGGTGGAGGGTGTACCGGCGGCTACAACGGCGGCTGAAGAGGTTGTCCCGGCGGTAACAGGGCCGACGGAGGCGGGACTGGCGACTTCGGCGGTGGCGGATTGGTACCGGCGCTGGCTGCTCCGAGGGTTCGATTCCCGAGGCCGCTGATTTGGATCGGGCCACCGCCAGTATCACCTGTGCCTGCGCTAGGTCTCCCCAGAAGAGCGTATACAACCCTTCCAGTGACGCCTGCCGACGGGGCTTCTCCCACCATGGCTGACATCTCCGTGGCTGCCGCGAACGACCCCCCCACGACTAGCGCCACAGCACCTGCGTTTAGCTTCTACCCCGTCGGTGACACCGTCGACGGCAGCTTCGCCCGGGGTGGAGATTACGCTAGCCACCATTCCCGCTTTAGTCTATTTTGGCGTGTCTAACTCGTCCGCTTCCAGCACCCCGTCGAGAACTGGCGCCCAGAGGGGCTACGTAGGTGGTTCTGGTGGAAGAATCGTCTCAGAATATGAGTAGTCAACGTCCACCCCCGACATGTCACCGAGCGGGAGTCTCGACAGTGCACCCGGCAGTTGGTGGGCGCATGCCACGGTAGCGGTGTATTGAGTGAGCTCGGAGTACAGGCGGACCGGAGTATGTGATCATGTTCACCGATAGCGCCTCGAGGTTGATGCGACCGTACGGCCTCAAAAAGAAGTCGGCCCTGCCGTCGATGGTGGAGCGCTACATCGCTGACATGGTACAGCCCTGCGCGTTCCGCGCAGACGACGAATTCACCAGCGGCGCGAAGGGGGCATTAGCGATCGCCGCGGCGATTACCGTGAGAACGCGACCCCGGGGACCCCCGAACGCAACGCCCCTGTCGAGCGCAGCATCTGGAGAGCAGTCAAGGCTGGTCACGCCGCCCGCATGAAGGTTTCCCGGTTGGGCCCAGGCGTCCAGCTCGAGGCGGTCAAGAACGTTCGCTCCGTCAATGGTGGTCGTCTTTCGCTAGAGGTACCCCTCTAGGGAGTGGAAGGCATGAACCGCTCGGCGACCATGATAAACCCCGGGATGATGTCGCCGTACGAGGTGTATTGCGGTTCTCTGCCGGAGATGAAAATGTTTGCATTTTTCCAGCTCAGCTACATGCGAGTGAATCGCGTCCAGAAGTCCCAGGCGCAGGCAGTTGCATGCTATTGCCTGAGTGGTGGATACAATAACTCATCCGCCTGTTTTAATGTGTTGAAGGCATCCACTGCTGCGATTTGTTCCACGCGTGACGTGCCGTGGGCGTACTCTCGCACCCCACTGGTGCCGCCGCCGCCAACAGCGGGGGGGTGGGGGCGGCTTCGTTCGCTGCTGCGCTGACGCCACCAGGAATTCCGGGTGTGTGGTATGTGTCGGCATATGCCGCGCCGCCGTGTACCGTATTGCAACACCACCTGCCGCACCGCCACATCCGCCTGTTGGGTCTCCGGCGATACTGCCGCCGCCTGCCGAGCCTTCTTCTGGCGCGTCTGGGCGGATATCATGCTGTCCTGCCGTTGCCCTCAAAATGGGTTCGTTGGCATGAGCGTGAGTGACATGAAATGTGTTAATGTCCACCTCGTAGAAATGCCACTTACCAATAAAAAAAATGTTTGCCCGGCGCAAGTACTGCAGCGGCCATCTCTTTTGTCGCAGCAGAGGGTGTTGGGGTTACCGATTCCAAAGGCTCTTAAGCTATCCTACAGTGAGCGTGACGGGAAAATCACCCAGGGGCGGGAAGTCATATTTCAAGTCTACAGCAGGCGGGGGCGGGAGAAAAACATCCACAATCACTGCATTCAGCTCTACTGTGGGGAGGGGCGGGAGAGGGGGGGGAGGGGATACCTCAGCGACTGCAGCTAGGTTTACTTGGTGCGAGGGAGAAAGCCTTGTAGCACGTAAAAACGAGCATGTGGCCGTTATCTTGCCTCCAAAGAGGTGGACTCTAGTCGAGTCTAGAGTGACAGCATGCTTGGTCTGCACTACGTGCAGTGACAACAGGTTGATCGCAAGCCCGCCCACAACGTAATGTCGTGGCAACTTTGTACGCCTACATCTGTGTAACCGTGCAGCTAAACATCCAGAGTCCCTACAAAAAGAACCTTCATGGCGGTTCCATCGCCTGTTATAACCCATTGTTATTGCCCTCGATAAAATGCATTCGAGCGCTGTTCTCAGTTTGCTTGTCTTTTTTCTTAAGAAGTCGCAGTTGGAGTTGGTGAGAGTGACGAGAGAGACCAGTCAGCACCGGCGCAGGCGGCGCCCCAGCAGGCGGGGTTTGGCTCAGCTGAGCGCCTGCGTGCTGGAGCAGGGGGGCGTGGTGATGATCGCTGTTCGACAATCATGGATCCATCACCCCCCTTCTCTGATAA
>JAYJMJ010301385.1:0-25665 GCA_036873875.1 Laminaria ephemera | reverse complement strand
TGCTCCCTCTCATCCCCCTCTCACGAAGTTCTCAAAACAAAACAAACGACCAGTTCCACGACATTTGTCAGAGAACCTTAATTATTAGTTGTTTGATTATTCACTAGATGCGCTCTACACCTATAATTAATCAACCAATAATCATTCAACTATAATCATGCAATTACGCCATCTCCTTTTTTTGCTCTTTCTTTCTGCTTTCCATACAACTAGTCTAGCACAAGGAAATATTTCCTTAACGGTTCAGAACATCGCTACTGCTAAAGGAACCATTATGGTAGCCCTCTATAACTCTGAATCCATTTTTTTATCAGAGGACAAAACTACTGCTGCTCAAGCAAAACGAGTTGAGCAAACAGGAGAGGTGATGGTTCAATTTAAAGACCTACCTTATGGTACTTATACCCTTGCTATTTTTCACGATATCAATGATAATGGAGAGTTAGATACCAATCTTTTTGGCGTACCTAAAGAACCTTATGGTTTTTCTAATAATGCAAGCAGTAAATGGGGTGCTCCAAAATATGAGGTGGCTCGCTTTGAGTTGCAGCAACGGGAATTGGCAATGCAGGTAAGTGTAAAAAAATGGGGCGAACAGTGAGAGAATGAACGCTAGAATTTTGGTCGCTTTTGGTATCGGGCACACGGTAGGTTGGATAGATTTTTCTAGAGGCAGAGAATTTGATTTGTTTTTTAATTAAAAAAACAAATCAAATTCTCTGCCTCTAAAGCTCCTATTTCCCTTGACAAACAAACCATTCAACTCCTCTAAAACACCTATCTTTGTCTCACTCTTCATTTTTCATTAATCCTTATGCTTACTTATCTCCTGAAAAGGGTATTATATTTCATTCCTACCTTTCTACTCATTTCCTTAATCATCTTTTTTTTAAGTAAATGTGCAGGCGAACAACTAGCTTGTGAATCCACCCCTATCTATGATGAAGCGACTTGCATTAAAGAAGCCTCTTTAAAAGGATATGATAAGCCTATCTTTTATGCTACGTTAAGTACCGCAGCACATCCCGATACCTTGCATCGCATATTCAGAGAAGAGCGTAGAATAATGCTTCATAAACTAGTAGGGCAATATGGGAATTGGTCTCCAATAAATAATTATTATAAACAATTACAAGTAGTTGAAAAAGCAGTAGAACAACGGAGTTTTAAGCACAATACTCCCTCTATTATAAAAATGAGAAGAGCTATTCAACAGCTCTATGTCAAATACAAAGACCCTGCTATTGAAAGTCAATTACAAAAACTAGAAGCCGCAGTAGCAGATAGCCTTGTGCAAGATTTACGACCTGCCGTGGTCAATTTAATACAAGCTTATGCTACAATTAAAACAGCAGCTACGCCTAAACAATTATGGATTCCCAGTGTACAATGGCATGGTTTCGATAATCAATACCAACGCTGGGTGAGCAACTTTTTAATGGGGGATTTAGGGGTTTCTAATCGAGATGCTCGCCCTGTGGCTACTAAGATTTGGGATCGGTTACCGTGGACTTTAGCCATTACCATTCCTGCTATTTTTCTAGCTTATTTATTGTCTATTCCACTCGGTGTGTACACGGCTGTTTATAAGGACTCTGCTTTTGATAAGCGTATTTCTTTTATCTTATTATTATTGTATTCTCTCCCTGTTTTTTGGATTGCTACCCTCTTAGTAAATTTCTTTACTACTCCTGAGTATGGCATCAAAATATTCCCTAGTATTGGCATTGGTTCTTTGCCTGACGATACGCCTTTTTGGCAGTTATTATTAGATAATGCCTCCCATCTAATTTTACCTATTATCTGTGCCACCTACGGCTCTTTGGCGATTATTACCCGCCAACTTCGCAGTAGTATGGTAGAAACCCTTCAACAAGATTTTATTAAAACGGCTCGTGCGAAAGGCTTGCGTGCTAACACCGTTATTTGGAAACATGCTTTTCGTAATTCTATCTTTCCTTTGATTACTATTTTTGGTGGGGTACTGCCTGGTGCTTTTGGAGGAAGCGTTGTACTAGAGCTTATTTTTAATATACCGGGGATGGGTTATTTGATGTTGGATTCTATTTTTGCTCGGGATTGGCAGGTGGTGTATGCTGTATTGATGGTCTCTGCTGTATTGACGGTTGTTGGGATTTTGTTGGCGGATATTTTGTATGCGGTGGTGGATCCGCGGGTGCGGTTTGGGAAGTAGTGGATAAGAGTTTTAAAAGATTTTTTTGGACGCTGAAAGACGCTGGCTTGTTTATGACTTTTATGTTTCAATTCACATCCAACTGCACTTCCTTTCCCACAAAAACCATTGCCATTTCAATCCGATTTTGCACCTTATGCGCAATTAATTCTTTGTAGTATTTATTTTTGACAATCTGTTTGAGGGCATCTGACAACTCGACTTTGATGCGATCAGCACTAGCATTTTTCTTTAGTTGCTTGATTTCTATAATAATACCATAATCATTATTATTTCTAGGCAACAGCAAAATATCATAGCGACCTTGCCCTGATTCTTTATTGGATTTGATGACATATTCATCACCCATAATGCCTAGCAATCCTAGTACATAAGCTTGGTACACTCGTTCAGGTTCCGTGTTTGCATCAAAGTAACTGAAGGTGTCGCCCATTATTTTTTTGAAATATCGCTCGAAGTCGGGGATACGGTTTTCTTTTAGACTTTTAGCCATTGCTCGTAGAGTAGTTTGTCGAACTTTTATTTCTTTTCTATACCATTCTAATACTATATTTTTGAATAAGAGTTTAATTTCATAATTGGGAATTCTCAATTCATGGTCTTCTTCTGCCCCTACTTGCTCGACAGGGCTTAAATAACCACAAAAAACTAATAGCGACCAAAGCAATTCTCGATCTTCATCAAAATCCGAAAAAACAATATTTTCATCAATGCGTCGTGGAACGGTTTCCCCTAGCAATAATTTTTCAATACTTGAGCGCATTTCTGTTGCCTCTTTCTCTATAATTCTACTTTTAATCAAATCGTCAGAGCTCGTATTAACCCAATAAGGCTTAAATCCTTCTGTATGTCTAGCAATATAGTTAATAATAGACCATGGATTATAAATATGATCAGTATAACCAAAAGTATAACCATCATACCATTTTTTGACTTGTTCAGAATTTTGTACTAGATCATAGTAGGTCAATAATTTGTGTACTTCTTCTTCTGTAAAACCGAATTTATCATCAAATGTAGCACTCAGAATAGTAAAAATGCCAGGGTTATTTAAGTCAGAAAAAATACTCTCTTTAGCAATACGCAAAATGCCTGTTATAATTCCTTTATATAAAGCATCATTATCTTTAAAAGTATTTCCCATTAAGGACTTCATCAACTCGATGATTTGGTTATAATAACCATGATAGAACCCCGTATGTATAGGCGCATCATATTCATCCATCAATATGAGTACTTTTTCCCCATAGTACTCACTTAGATATTTGCTTAATTTTTTTAAGGCTGAATCATAAAGCGAAGCGTCAGCAGTTCTAGCAGCGATTTGAGAAAAATCATTTTTTTCATTGACATCCAATGTGTCTGTTTCCAGCAGCCAACTAAATTCTCTGTATACATCTGTTAAAATACTAAAAATATGTGTTTGACTCTTCTCAAAAGTAGTCGCCTTCCCTCCCTTCAAGCTTAAATGTATAACTGGATACTTTCCTTGTTTACTAGTATAATACTCCCCTGCTTGCCATATCTTAAAAGATTCAAATAATTTAGTCGTATCTTTTGCTCCCGCATCAAAATAAGACTTCAACATAGACAAATTAATTGACTTGCCAAAGCGACGAGGGCGTGGAATTAATAGTACTTTAAAGTGAGTATCTATCACCTCTTGTATCAATAGCGTTTTATCTACGAAGTAGCCATCGGACTCAATGAAATCTTTGAAATTGGAAGACCCTATTTGTAATGTTTTCTTTCGTTGCATAGAATGGTCATATTTTTCTCCTAGTAAAGATACGATAGATTAGGTAGAGTTTTTAGAAGAAGCAATTTTGCAATGAAAATTGAAATTAAAATGAAAATTAAAAACGCCCACATTTAGCAAGGAATGTTTGGTGTTTTAATTTTCATTTTAACTTTCATTTGCATTTTACCCTTTATAAACAGGCTTCTTCTTCGACATAAACGCCTGAAAAGCTTCCATCAAATCATCCGAGAAAATCATCGCAGCATTCCACGGCTGTATATATTTTAAGCCTTCCTCTACAGAGTGATCTCTGGTGTGTTGCAAAATATGCTTTGTGCCTCTGATGACAATAGGCGGTTTAGCAGCAATTGTTTCCGCTATTTTAAATACCGCTTCCATCATAGCTGGTTTATCAGCATAGTGATTGTTAGCCAAACCAATTGACTTTGCTTCAGGGCCATACACATTGCGACCAGTGTAAGCCATTTCAGCAGCTACCCCATAAGGAATAATTTTAGGCAAGCGCTGCATGGTGCCTATATCTGCTACTAAGCCCATGTCTACTTCTTTTATTACAAAAAAAGCGTCTTCTGTGCAGTAGCGCATATCACAAGCACTTACAATATCTACGCCTCCACCGATGCAGCCATTGTGAATAGCGGCTAAAACAGGTTTTCTACATTTTTCAATAGAGGAAACGCAATCTTGCAGATATTTTAAGCCCTTAATAAATTTTTCTCTTTTTCTACCTTCGCAGCCTTTTGCTGTAAAGTCGCCGATGTTCATAAGCATCGACACGTCGATTCCTGCACAAAAATATTTGCCTTCACCGCTTAACACGACTACTCGAACATCTGTGTCCTCATCTATTGCTTCAAAGATTGCCTTCATTTCATCCCATGCCTCTTGGTTGAGGGAATTAGCTTTGTCTGGACGATTGAAAGCAACGTGCGCAATGTGATTCTTAATGTCGACTTTGAATGTTTTATAATCCATTATTAATTATTTTTTGTTGGATATTGTTTGGTTGGATCGGAAAGATCAAATGCTCTCCCGCTAAAAATCTATCCAATCTATAGAAATCTCAATACTACAGGCTCATGCACTACTTGATACCCCAAATTCACTACACTCGCATTAATAAACTGAGTATGTGGATGTTGGACAAAACCTCTAGCCTCATGTATATGTCCAAAAATACTGTAGACAGGCTGTACCTCTTGAATTTTTTCTAAGAGTTTTTCACAACCTACTTGAAGCCCTGTGGAAGTCGTATCCAAAATACCTTTTGGTGGTCCATGCGTAATTAATATATCTGTATTTTTTGGAATTTTTTGCCAGTGTTGATCTATCTCCTCCCCTCTTTGCCGATTAAATGCCCAATCATAGAACCACGGCTGCACTGGAGAACCCCATATATTAAGACCTTCAATCGTAATGCCACTATCATTTAAATAAGTGACACCAGGAGGAATTAAATCAGCAATTACTTGTGCTTCCGCTTTTTCAAAGAAGAAATCGTGGTTGCCAGCAATAAAGATTTTATATTTAAAATCTTGCTGCTGAAACCAATTTAAAAAATCTACTATTTCTGCTTCTAGACCTCTTTTGGAGACATCTCCTGCGTGTATTAGTAGATCTCCTTTTGGTAATTGTACTTGTTGATGATAGCCATGCGTGTCTGAGATGGCAACTATTCTCATACATAATTTTTTTCGCCAACATAAACAGCAGTACCTGTCGCAACGACCATTAACATACCGCCATTTCTGCCTAAATTTTCGTAATCTAAATCTATTCCAATGATTGCATTCGCCCCCAAAGCAACGGCTTCTTCCGTCATTTCTTGTATGGCGACATCCTTTGCCTTCCTTAACACTCGCTCGTAAGTACCTGAACGACCGCCTATTACATCTCTAATATTGGCAAACCAATCTCTAAATATATTGGCTCCTATAATTGTTTCTCCTGTGACGATGCCAATGTATTGTTCTATTTTAATGCCTTCTAAGCTATTGGTAGTGGTAAGTAGCATAAATTGATTTAGAAGTAGTGTCACCTCTGATAGTGAAGCAATTGACTACCATAATAAATAACGGCTCAAAGATACTATGTATATCTTATTTACAGAGAGTTAGTAAAGAAGAATAACTTTTTTTTTCAAAAAAATTAAAAGGAAAATATTATTCTGGCACGATTATAGATTATTTTGATATATAAAATAAAATAATTGATTTTTAGTTTTAATAAGTACTTTAAAAAGTGCTTATAGCAAGAAAGAGAAACTATTTTACATCGCACCCAAAGAAAAGAAATTTGCAAGCTAACAACCGAACCGATTATAAGAATAAGTATATGAGAAAACACTACACGATCTTAATGCCTGTATTATTACCTAGTACCCAGTCTTACCTAATTAATAAATTCCCTTAGTATTTTAATGTTCTACTTTAGGAAGACCGATTTATTATTGATCCTATCAATAACGTACTGTGAGAATCTAAAAATGTTTTATTTTAAGTACACACAACGAATCTAAAGGAATGACCATTCCTTTCTTACAACTTCTTACACAAATTTACTTTTCCACTTAATTACATCTTTAATTCAGTTATGAGTTATAAGTTATGAGTGATTATCTAGTAGGGATGCTATCTGCTTCCTATCAGTATCCTAATAAGTTATAGCCCCTAACTCCAGTTATGCGTAATGAGCAATGAGTACTGCATCTAAGTCAACACCTAGTTTGCATAATAATTCGTCACTCATCACTTAATAACACTAGTTATGCGTAATGCGTAATGAGTGCTGCATCTAAGTCAACACCTAGTTTGCATAATAACTCATCACTCCTAACTCATAACTCATTAACTCCAGTTATGCCTAGTGCGTAATGAGTAAGTGCCTCTAAGTCAACACCTAGTGTGCATAATAACTCATCACTCCTAACTCATAACTCACTATTCAATCCTCTCCCATGAACAGTAAGTTAGATGCGTCTACCTCTTTTGAGGTATGGAGCCGGTTTGCCAAGTGCTTGGGCAAAGGCTTTAAAGAAAAGATCAGCACTTCCTATTTAGATAGGAATTCCTATATATTCTTAATCATCGTTCTTTTCTTTAATGTCGCCCTAACAACGTCCTCTTTTGGGCAGGCAGATTGTATACTTACTTGTGATGATCAGAAAAACATTTCCATAGGCACCGAAGGATATGCCGTTATTTTCCCTGAATTAGTGTTAAATGGCAATTTCGATTGCGCCAAACCTATCTCAGTGGAAGTAGTAGACGCTAATGGATTGTCGATAGGAGATACGGTAAGATGTGAGCAAGTTGGAAAGCGATTAACAGTAAAAGTACATGGAGCAGATGGTGCAGGTTGTTGGAGTTCAATTGTAGTGGAAGATAAATTAGGAACGAGTATTCGTTGCTCCGATTTATTTATTCCTTGTACCGCATCTATTGACCCTGATACGATAGGGTATCCAACTTTACATGATAATTGCGGTTCCTCTAGCCAAGCGGATTTAAACTATTTTGATTTATTTACAGAGTTACCTTGTGGCTCTTTAGAAACAGGAAGAGAGGTCAACGCTAGAATAACTAGAAGCTGGACGATTATAGATTTACATGGTAATCTAGGCGTTTGTACCCAAAATATATACCTACTAAAAAGTTACATCGACAACGTTGTGTTCCCAGGAGATTGCAATGGCATTGATCGGGAGGTGTTAAATTGTGCAAACAATCCTGATGACTTAACTTTTAGTGGCGCACCAACTATCAATGGAATGCCTGTAGAAAATGCAGATTTATGCAAATTCTATGTCAGCTACCAAGATCAAACTACACCGATTTGTCCACCTGCTAGTTATAGAAGATTACGCAGATGGGAAGTGATTGATTTATGCACCAAAGAAATACGAGTACATATTCAAGATATTATTTCAGCAGATAATACGCCGCCTGATTTAATTTGCCCTGATAGTTTTTCCGTGAGTGCTACTTCCATTAACTGTACGGCTTCTGTTATTTTACCTAGAGCTATTGCTTATGATAGTTGCTCAAATGTAGTGGTGCAGCCTACTTGGGAATTTGGTACAGGATATGGTCCTTTTACAGATATACCGGGCGGCACTCATGTTATTACCTATACCGCTACGGATGAATGTGGTAATACGTCTGTTTGTACGACTAAATTAACGATTGTCGATAATACAAAACCAGTAGCTGTTTGCAGAGAGGTAGTGCATATAGCACTAACGAATGAAGGTACCGCAACCGTGTCAGCAACGATCTTCGATGGTGGTAGTAAAGACAATTGTAACATTTCAAAAATAGAAGCTAAGAGAGATAGTACCTTCTCCGATGTACTCACTTTTGACTGCGATGATTTAGACCGAGCATTACCTGTTGTTTTAAGGGTATACGATGCGGTAGGTCTACAAAATGAGTGTCGGAGTCAGGTACTATTAGATGATGCAGTATTACCCGCAGTTATTTGTCCACCCACGGCAATTATTGATTGTAAAGCGGACTATAACGATAGTAGCTTAACAGGAATAAGTACGGCTATGGATTTATGCGGCATAGACACCATTTATTATCTGGACGCTCTAGATTTTAATGTCTGCGGTACTTACGGTACGATTCTAAGAAATTGGTTTGCAAAAGATTTAGCTGGAAATATTGGGACTTGTACTCAACAAATAAATGTTATTGACCAAACTCCCTTAGAAATTATTTTTCCAGTAGAATTTACGACTTATGAATGTAAGTCTGATTTGAGTCCTGATAACATAGGGACACCAATCATTACAGGAGAGGATTGCGAAACACTCTTAATCTCCCATGACGATGAAATATTTTTACTAGGAGATTCTTCTTGCTACCAAATATTAAGAATTTGGAAGGTGATTGATTGGTGCTTATTCAATGGCTCAGATAACTCGAATGGTGGCTATTATACGAGTACTCAAATTATTAATGTATTCGATGGAGAGGCACCTGAATTCACCTTTTGTCCACCAGATATAACAGCATCTATTAGTACTTTCGATTGCGAGACAAGAGTAACATTACCTTTAGCAGAAGCAACAGATTGTAATACAAATCTAACCATTATCAATACTTCTAATTATGCAGATTTTAATGGTGCAGATGCAAGTGGACTTTACCCAATCGGAACAAGTACGGTGATGTATCTAGCAAATGATGGCTGTGGAAATTCGAGTAGTTGTACAGTAAATATAACGATTTTGGATGAGCAAGCACCCACCCCTGTTTGCAAACATAGTCTATCTATTGCGCTTAGAGAAGATGGTAGGGTTCTCGTCCCTTCTAACGCTATCAATAGTGGCAGTTATGATAATTGTAGTCCAGCTGATTCCCTTACGTATGAGATCATGCCCAATTATTTTACTTGCGATGATATAGGTCAACAAAGGATTAATTTGATTGTCACCGATCAATCGGGTAACGCAGATTTTTGTACGACAGATATATTTATACAAGATAATCACACGACTTGTGATCCAAATAGTTTTTCAGTGATTGGTGGTCGAATTTTGACAGAAGATGGCGCAGCAATGGAAGCAGTAGCGGTAGAGATTACAGGCGGCATGTCAGAAATGAATTTGACAAATGAAACAGGAGAATATCTCTTCCAAAACTTATCAAAGTTGGAAGATTATACGATCCGACCGATGGCAGATGGCAACTTAAAAGATGGCGTTTCTACCTTCGATCTAGTACTGATACAAAAACATATTTTAGGCATTGAATTATTAAATTCTCCTTATAAAATAATAGCGGCTGATGTTAATAATTCAAATGCCATCTCGACTTATGATGTAGTTATCTTACGAAGAATCATCTTAGGCATTATTGAAGAATTTCCTAATAATCAGTCTTGGCGATATGTCGCAGCAGATTACGAATTTACTGATCTAACGAGTCCTTTTGAAGAACCGTTTACAGAATTTGTTAATTATACTCGACTACTTGCCAGTGCATTAGATAAAGATTTTATTGGTATCAAAATAGGGGATGTTAATAATAGTGCTAGTCCTTCTGCTAGATTGGCTGGACCTAGAACCTCCACAAAACCTTTACTATTAACACTACCAGAAGTACTAATGGAAAAGGGGCAACAATATGAGATACCTGTTCGGGTCAATCAATTGCAACAACTACTAGGGTATCAAATGACCCTACAATTGGATACCGAACACCTTATTTTTAAAGAGGTCATCCCAGGCGAACCGATCAACATGACCAGTACTAATTTTGGTCTGACACACATTGACAAGGGATTCCTAACAACTAGTTGGGAGCAAATAACAGCTATGGATTTTAAAGAATCTACCATTCTGTTCACCCTTGTCGTAGAAGCAAAAAAATCTACAAAATTAAGTAAAATTTTGGGTATAAACTCCAACATTACTGCAGCAGAAGCGTATAATAAACAGACGGGATTATTGGATATAAAGCTTACTTTTCTACCTGATAAAACCAACCTATCATTGGCTTTATTTCAAAATCGCCCTAATCCATTTAGTCAATCAACGATCGTTAGTTTTCAGCTACCTGCAGCTACTATTGGTACGATTAGCATTTATAACCTCAATGGGCAATTGCTAAAAAAATATACAGATCACTACACGCAAGGATATAATGAAGTAACAGTTGATTTAACGGAGTTATCTATCAGCAATAGCGTTTTATACTATCATCTAGAAACGCCTATTACCAAGCGATTATCACAGAAAATGGTCTTAATTGAGTGATGAGTTATAAGTGATGAGTGATGATACCAATTAGACATTGACTTGGATGTTGACCACGCTATTTTTAATGAAGCTTTCAAGGAAGCGATTATTGGTTTAAGTTTTTGATGTTTTTTATGTTCACAGTAGGTTGGTCATCAACAAATAGTGTGCATAATTAATAATTATTAATCAATCAACCACTTAGACCACCACAAACATGGCAATACTTATTTAACGGGAAATAAACTTAGGATAAGGTTTTTGGGATGGACGGTTTCGGAGCTGCTTGCAGTTCCGAAACCACCACCTTTGTTTTGTCTTTTGCCTGTTAATGAAATTATATATTTAGAATAGAGAGCAGAGAATAGAGAGCAGAGAGCAGAGAAATTACCTACTAGAATAGACTCCACAAAAAATTTAATTTAAAATTTTCCAAAAATATAACAGGGCTGTAATTTGAAGAATAGCATTTAAATGCTGACGAATCTAGTGATTCCTCTTTCCTCCTTTATTTACCCCTGATTAAGAACGAGTTGACAATAGGCAACCATACTATGAGAATTGTTTGACTCGACGAATCTTACATAAGGGAGGATGGAAAAAAGAGCATTCTTTTTTCCTACTTCCCAACCAAGACTTCTTCTTTGCTTAGAGACAGAGGATTTTCGCAGGCTGCGGAGTCGTATCTTTTAGGAGATGCTCTCCGCAGCTTACAAGCTGATTTTTGAAGTTATGAGTTATGAGTTATGAGTTATAATCACGCAACGCTTTATTGTTGATGTGTGTAGCAATATAACCATATAGCAATAAAGCCATTAACAGTCTAACCACAGCACCCATTAAAAACATCCCATGCAACGGATACAACACTATATTACCAACACATCGAGGGTATATGGCAGTAGTCTAAAGTGCTTAAGGAATACACTTTCCTTAGTTGCTTATATGGGACTAGTCATCTTAGCAACCGCTTGGTCTACTATTGCACAGAATAGCAGTTATGATATACAATTGACGCTTGGAAGCGTGGATTGCACCAATAATACGGTCTGCTATGACGTACAATTGCGAAGTGCCAATGGCACTGCCTTAAACTTGGCAGGTCAAAATTATCGCTTGTATTATAATACCGCATTAGGTCAGTATACTTCAGGCGTTTCTTTCTTACCGAATAGTATTTATACAGATTATACACTGGTTCAAAACCAACAGGATTTAAATGCGAGTGGCGCAGGTGGCTTGCCCTTTGAAAGTAGACTTGGGTTTTTGAACTACTCTATAGATTTAAGTAATCTTACTGCGGGTGGAATCAATTTACCTGCTGATGGCACTTGGATTACTACTTCTCAGGTATGTTTTGATGTAGAAGCAGTTGTTTTCAATGATCCGAATACCTGTTTTGAAGTATACTGGGCAAGACCGGGGTTAACAGATAATTATTTCAATGCTTTTGTAAATATAGGAACTTGGGTACAAGCTAATCAGTTAGGTACTGCTACACCGATAAATTATAGCGACATTATTAATGAATCTTGCTTTAGAACGGGCTGCATTCCTAAGACGAGTACCAACACTAATAATAATCCTAGCTGCCCGATTACTTATTTGATCGAAAAAATACCTAGTGGTGCTTTCCAAGTAAGTATGCGTTCTGATACCTTCTTTAATGCTTTGGCAAGTCCGCCAGAAAATTATGTAGGGTCGATGCAAGTAAGCCTGCGAATGAAAACAGGTGGCTTTCAGGTAACTAATTTTTCGGATTTATTGCATACTACTAATAATTGGGATTTTTCCTCTTTTATTAGTCCGATAGATAATCCAAATTACGATTATATCTCTTTCTCCTTAAAGAATCCAACACAGCTTATACAATTTCAAAAGGGTCGAAAAGTCCCCTTATTTACTTTTGAAAATGGTGGAATCTGCACAGGAGATGTGCTTGAATTAATTGATTTAGCGGATCCTTTCTACCCACCGAATAACGCTAATGCTAATGTAGGACAACAATTAAGTGTAGCTGGTTTCCAAATAGCAGATGTTCCTATATGTGTAGAGGATTCGGGGGTGCAAGATTGTACGGAAACTTGTGGCATAGATTATTATATCAAAAAACGCTCTGATGGTCGCTTTCAAGTAAGTATGATTCCTAGAGTGACTTATAATGCTGCTATTGGTGAGAATTTAGTGTCCACCATGCAAGTGACCGTAAAAGTACACACAGGCAGTTTTGAAATAGCCAATATTACAGATTTAATACATACCTCTTCTCTTTGGGATACAACGGTCTATAATCAACCCTTAGAAAATCCAATGTATGATTATTTTTCTTTTGGTTTAATCAGCAATACCGATCAGTATCCCTTTGTTGCCAATCAAGAAGTGCCGCTATTTACTTTTGAAAATGCAGGGGAATGTACGAGTAGTTTGGTGACCTTAATTGATACGACAGACCCATTTTATCCACCCAATGCGTCCAGTTCTAATTCTGGGCAACACATGACAGTAGTGGGTTATGGTAGACCTGATATACCGATCTGTATGTATGGATCTGGAGCGCAAGATTGTTCTACCAATTGCTTCTTTAGCTGTAATGATAGTATTCAAGTGTCCCTTGGATTGAATTGTACAGCTGAGATTTTACCAGATTTAATAGCGACTGCTTTAGATTTAACTTGCCCAGGAGGAACAAAGACAGTAGAGGTAAGAAGCTTAGATAATAGCATTATTCCGACTAGCCCAATGGTGAATATCAACCATATCAATCAGGTATTTAAAGTAAGTATCATAGATGATTTTTCTGGTAATTCTTGTTGGGGTTCTGTGATTATAAAAGATAAAAGTGATCCACGAATCACTTGCCAAGATATAATTGTCAACTGTAGTGAAGATTTAGCCCCTACTAACCCAATTATTGGCTATCCAAGTGCAGTAGATAATTGTTCAGGAATTGTGTCTGATCTTACTTTTTCAGATGAAATAGATGGAACACTATGTGCAGGAGACTATTCTTTAATTATTAATAGAACTTGGACCGCTACTGACCCTGGCGGACATACCGCTACTTGTTTACAACAGATTTTTCTCAATCGTTTGCCCTTAGAGAATCTAATTTTTCCAGTAGATAGAGATGGCATTGATGCGCCTGTATTACCTTGTACAGGCAATGAGTATGATCCAAGCATTACAGGAAGTCCTACTTTATACGGCAATTCAATTTATCCAGATTTTGATGGCTTATGCGAAATTAATACAGGTTTTCAAGACCAAACAGCAACAGCTTGCGGAGGTGGCAGACAAATATTGAGAACTTGGACGGCCGTTAGTACTTGTAATGGCGAATTTAAAACCCATGTACAGGTTATTAAAATAGAAGACCAAGAAGCACCACTCATTGAATGTATCAGTGATACGCTTCGGCAAACAACCAATTCGCATGATTGTACTGTTGCTACACTCAATTTGCCAGCGGCTATTGTTTCTGATGTTTGCTCAGGAGTGAGCGTTAGAATGGAAACGCCTTTTGGTACGATTGAAAGTAATGGTGGTGTCATAGAAGGTGCTACGCAAGGCTTACATGCGATTGTGTATATAGCGAGGGATGAATGTGGCCATGAGGCACGATGTACGACGATGGTTCAAGTAGTAGATATAGGTGGCCCAACGGCCATCTGTAATAATAGCCAAGTAGCTATAGGGCCAACTGGTTGGGTAGATGTTAATGCAACTACTTTTGATGATGGTAGTTTTGATGAGTGCTGTGATGAAGTAAGCTTTCAAGTAAAAAGAAACGATCAATTATTAGATTTTGGCGATTTGGTCTCTTTTTCTTGCGATGATATTGGTCGAACGATTGATGTGATTTTGCAAGTAACAGATTGCTACGAGAATACGAGTCAATGTACTGCCAATATTTTGATTATTAATAACAATGCGACCAATATACAATGTCCACCTAGTCAAACAATTTCTTGTACAACTGATTTTACTGATTTAAATCTGCTAGGCGCACCGACTTTATTAGATAACTGTGGGACACCTACTTTTGATGTAGATAATGTAATCAATTTAGACTCCTGCGGAGTAGGAACAATTGCTCGTAATTTCTCCATTTTGGATGGCGGCGTAGTAACGGGTTCTTGCAGTCAACTTATCACGGTAGAAAATGAATCTACCTTCGACCCTAGTACCATTGAATGGCCACATGATTATTTAACACTAGCTTGTGGTGGCGAGTCTTTGAATCCAGAGGAGTTACCCTATGGTTTTAATAAGCCAAAGTATACGATAGTTGGTAGTTGTAATAACCTATTTGAACGCTACACCGATAGTAACTTTGATAACACGACCAATGCCGCAGGTTGCTATGATATACACCGACTTTGGGAGGTAATTGATTGGTGTCGATACGATATAGACAATCCAACAGCAGGAGGCATTTATACTTATACACAGGTAATTAGCATTGTTAATAATGTGCCACCTACACTTACTTGTCCGCAAGATGTTACGATTGATGTAGCTGGAGATGATTGTGCGGCCTTTGTCAATCTAATTCCAAATGCTGCGGATGATTGTACGCCTAGTACGCTAATGACTTATAATTACAGCATTAGTAAAAGCGGGGAGACCGCTACCCTTTTTTCTGGGACAACGAATATTGCAAGCAGCAATTACGACACAGGAATATACACGCTTAATTACACCGCAGTAGACGACTGTGGCAATCAAAGCACTTGTACTTCTTCCTTTTCGGTCTTAGACAAAACACCGCCTATTGCGAATTGCTTTTTCCCTAATTTGGTCATCGTTCCAAAAAGTGGAGATTTAGCAGCCGTACCAGAAGCTACCGTTATTGGACTACCCTCTGTTGATAATTGCACGCCTACAGATAAATTAACGTTCAGCATCAGTCCGACCTTTTTTACCTGTGAGGAAATAGGCAACAACAATATTACCTTAACGGTAACGGATGAATCGGGCAATAGCTCTTCTTGTAGCGGGCCTGTTACTGTAATTGATCCCAGTAGTCTATGCCCTACCAGAAGAACGGCTATTCGGATTAGTGGAAATATTACGAATGAAGATGGCAAAAAAATAGAGCAAGTAATGGTCTCTATGGACGATTCCAATATAGAGCCTTCCATGACCGACCAAGCTGGAGAATTTAGATTAGAGTCCGTCCCAGTAGGCTTAGATTATACGATCTATCCAGAGCGGGATTTTGATCCTTTGAATGGTATTTCCACTTTCGATTTAGTGGTTTTGAATAGACATATACTAGGGGTACAATATATTAATTCGCCTTATAAATTAATTGCCGCAGATATTAATCGCTCTGGAAATATTAGTACGTATGATTTGGTAATTCTAAGAAGAATGATTTTGCGTTTGATTGATAAATTTCCCAATAATACGTCTTGGCGATTTATAAAAAGAGATTTCACTTTCGATAATCCTACAAATCCTTTAGGAGAATATTTTCCAGAGGTGTATGACATCCAAAATGCGCCAAGCAATGATATGCAAGTAGGTGGCTTCATCGCTATCAAAGTGGGAGATATAAATAATAGTGCCAATACTTCTAAATTACTTACCGAAGGAGAAAGTAGAAATGCGACAAAAACTTGGTCTTTATTAGTAGAAGATCAAACGTTAGCCGCAGGGGAGATTGTAGATATTCCCATTAAGGCAAAAAATAGTGAGCAATTGCTAGGCTTTCAATTCGCCCTACAATTTAATCAGCAAGACTTAGAAGTCTTAACGATTAGACAAGGAGAGTTGCCCGTAATGACTCCTGAAAACTTCGGACTGACTCATACAGATAGAGGTATTATTACGACTAGTTGGCAACAAGCCGAAGCTACAACTCCAATCAAAAACACCCCCAACTTATTTATATTAAAGGTCAGGGTAAAAACAAAAACAACGGTAGCGAAAGCTTTCTCTATCAATCAACATTTTATGAAGGCAGAGGCGTATCACGAAAATGGAGATCATACGCTTCCTACTTTAATGGAAGTGGCCCTGGCAATCAAACCAATTGCCAGTCCAACGAAAGCTTCTCAACTCTATCAAAATCGGCCAAATCCTTTTAGTCAAAATACAAGTATTGGATTTGAATTAGCAACTGCCCAACAAGCAACGCTTACGATTTTAGATGTTACAGGGAAAGTCGTGCAACGACACCAAGCTGTTTTTCAAGCAGGGTATCAAGAAGTGCTTGTTAGAAAAGAAGAACTGCCTAGTAAAGGTATTTACTATTATCAATTGGAAACGATAGATGCAATAGAAACAAAAAAAATGCTACTAATTGAGTGAGTTATGAGTTATGAGTGATGAGTGATGATGCTGTATTAGATGTTGACTTTTCTGGTGCATGAGATTTATTAAATTTTGAGAATTTAGCAAATCGGTGCTAACTCTAGTTTTTCAGAGTAAAATTAATGGTAGTGCTATAAATGTAATGCTATATATTTTTTTATTCCAAGTACTTACTGATAGTCCTACATAATTAGCAACATTACATTTGACCCACTACCAAATTAATAAAGAGTTAGGGTCAACATCTAAGGTAGCATCATAACTCATCACTTATAACTCTTAACTTTAAAAAAATATACACTTAGGCTAATAATTTCGGTTTTTGGGTTAACGCCTCTTGCTCTCTGAATTTGAGCAAGGGGCCTTTTTTATGGTAGTAAGTAACTATTTTTGCTACCTATAAATGTAGTCGCCCAATTTATTGGGCTGACTTGTGAGAAACTATTTATCCGTTTAATATAAATACAGTCTACCCAATAAATTGGGTGACTACGCCCAAAAATCATTGTCCAAATAAAAAAAAGTTATGGCAGAATTAAGAAGAAATCATTCTTTGTTTGACTCAGGACCCATTATAAAAATAGTATTCCTTGCTATTTTATTGGGGGGACTCTACTATTTCTCTGATGCTTTATTAGGCACGGATATTTCTGGAGGAACTGAAAACTATGAAGCAGGAGGAGATGCTTATATAGAAAAAGGAAACAATAGCTACCTCCCCACTTCCACTACTGGTCAAATTGTAAAGCACCAATATTACACCATGTCTTATTCGGAAGAACATGAACAACCAGAATGGGTGGCCTATGAAATGAGTAAAAAACAAAGACAAGGACAAAAAGTACGTCGAAAAGATAATTTCCGACCAGACACCAAAGTCAAAACTAGGTCTGCTACCCGATCTGATTATAAACGTTCGGGGTATGATAGAGGACACTTAGTACCTGCTGGCGATATGAATTTCAATGAACAAGCCATGTCAGAGACTTTTTATATGAGTAATATGAGTCCGCAAGTACGTAATTTCAATGGTGGTATCTGGCGAGAGTTAGAAGAAACAGCACGGGATTGGGTCTATCAATACAAGCATTTATATGTAGTGAGTGGTCCGGTGTTAACGGTGCGTCCGCTAGGAACAATTGGCAGAAATAAAGTCAGCATTCCTAAGTCTTATTATAAAGTGTTATTGGATATTACAGGACCAGAAATAAAAGGGATTGGTTTTATCATGGACAATGAAGTCAGTGACCAGCGCATATCTGACTATGCAGTAACTATTGATGAGGTAGAGTCCTTAACAGGAATTGATTTTTTTCCTAATTTATTATCTCCAGACCAAGAACAGCAATTAGAAGGAAATGTGGATGTGAGTAAATGGAAATTTAGTGAAAAACGGTATCAGCAACGGGTGAAGGGCTGGAATAACCGATAAAGTGAAAAATTAAAATGTAAATTAAAATTAAAAGACACACAGTGCTGTTTTAATTTTTATTTACATTTTAATTTTAATTGAATCTTACGTTAATACTAATGGCATTTCAATAGTAATAATCGTTCCTCTCCCTTCAAATGAATCAATTTCCATCCTACCATCTAGTGATTTTACTCGGCTTTCCACATTATTAATACCAACCCCTTTCCTCTTTAATACCTCAATTGGTTCGGACAAACCACAGCCATTATCCTCTACCATTAGAATAATACTTTTTGGGTGGGTGATTAATTGTATGGCTGTTTTCGAGGCTTGAGCGTGCTTAATAATGTTATTTAGCAATTCTTGCACAATTCGGAATAAAGTAATCTCTATGTTTTCACTAAATCGTTTTGCGGAACTATGTATATCGAGCGTAATATTAAGTGTGCCACCTTCCGAAATGGTCGTACAATGACTTCTTAAAGCATGACGTAGCCCAAAATCTTTTAGAACGCCTGGCATTAAATCCGCCGATATATCTTTGATTCCTTTCATTGACTGCTCTAATAAATCTATCACAGTAGCTAACTGTAGTTGTTGCTCTTTACTTTTTGCCCCTACTCCCACTATGGACTCTACATGTAACTTAGCCGCTGATAACAAGGGATTAATAGCATCATGCAAATCAGCAGCAATTCGTTGTCTTTCCTTTTCCTGTCCTTCAATCAAGGCAGTATTCAAGGTTTTTTCAGCCACTTTGATACTAGTAATATCTTGTACTGTTCCAAATAATTTAGTCACTTTTCCTTTACTATTAAGTTTCGCACTAGATAGGTTCTTTATATAACGAATCTTCCCCTTTCTATTAATTCTATAAATAACCTGTCTATTACCAGCTTCTTTCATCGCTTCTCTATAGGCATTTGAAGTTTTTTCTTTATCTTCCTCTACTATTAAATCTAAAAAATCATCTAGACGAGGGACTTTTTCTTCTGGATTTATACCAAAAATCCGAAATGTTTCTCTTGACCAATTAAGGTTTCCTGTCGCTAACTCTAGATCGTAATATCCTAACTGCGCAATTTTTTCTGCTTCCTTCAAGCGGCTTTCACTTACTTTTAGGGCTTTTTTCCTTTTTATACGCTCCGTTATATCAATAGAAATACCGCTTATCCCGACTATTTTTCCACTTTTATCAAATAAAGGCTCTAGCAATAAATCATAATAAAAAGTTACGCCATTTATTGTGATTTGCACATCTTTCCGTTGTCTTTTACCTTCTTTTAGCACCCTCTTTTTTAATACTTCTAATTTTTTAGCATCTTCATCAAAAGAAATCAATAGCTCTCTGTCTGTTTTGCCAAGCACCTTCTCTTCCTTAAATTCAGGGTGCGGATTAAGAATACTAGTATATTGTAATAAGGTATTTTGAGTAAAGACAACCGAGTTTGTTTGTGCTAATAAATTCAGATATTGTTTCTTATAAGTCTTAAGCTCTTCTTCCATTTTTTTACGCTCCGTTATATCTGTAGAGGTAATCGCCAATCTTATAATCTCCTTATTCACAATAATGGGGGCTATATGTCCCTTAAAAACACTTACTTTATCTGGTGCAACAATGGTATATAATTCATACGACTGAGCTTGCTTGGTTTTTATAACCCTTGCAATGCAGTCCTCTTGAATTTGCTTATTTTCCTCATCATGATAATCCTGTAGATAAGAACCCAGTACTTGTTCCATCGTAAAGCTAGGCAGCGTTTTATCGATATATAGTATTTTTCCAGTTAGATCAACCAATAAAAAAAAATGCGGAGAATGATTCGCTATCAAACTCAAATGATATTGATGATGTAATACCATTTCCTCCGCTACCCGATGAACAGTAACATCCCTTCCAACAATTGCTAAACCAGTAGTGATTTTATAAATGTGTTCTTTTATCAGAAGGTGCTTGTTTGCATCAGTAGTCGTATTATATTCTATAAGAAGTGGGATGCCTGTTTTCAATACTTGTTCATAATATGCTAGTCGTCCTTTTTTCGTAGCGGCAGGAAATACTGCTTTTATATTTCTCCCGATGGTCTCTTTCCGATTTGTTCCTAATAAGCTCAAGAAAGAATCGCTACAATCAGAAACAGTTAAGTCCACCGTAAGTAAGCAAATATATTCATTAACACTTTTCACAAAATCACTAAAAGTGTTCGTTTTATTGGTTAAATCCATATTATTAATTTGAAAGCCCGTATTTTGAGGCTGAATCCAATAATAAACAGGCTAAAATTCTAAACATATAAGTAAACTAATTGTTGCGCTACATATATTCTTATTAAAACAGCATCAAATAATGTCTACACAAAAGATTAACATCTTTCTAGCAGATGACCACCATATTTTCCGAGAAGGCATTAGAGCAATACTAGAACAAGATTCGACCATACAAGTAATAGGAGAAGCAGCCGATGGAAATGAAATAATAGAAAAAATGAATGATACGGCTACAAATGTATTATTATTAGACATTGATATGCCACAAATTAGTGGTTTAAATATAATAACACCTATTCTTGAGCTATTCCCATCGGTTCAAATATTGGTTTTTTCCATGCATAGCAACGAAGAATACATTCACCATACATTAAGCAAAGGGGCTAAAGGCTATTTATTAAAATCCTGTAGAAAAGCGGAATTATTTAGAGCCGTGAATACGGTAGCAAATGGAGATACCTATCTAAGCGAAATTGTCTCTAAAAAATTAATACAGTATATAAGTCATATTGAACAACATCAAAAGAATAAAAATGATACCCTCTTAACAACCCGTGAGCTGGAAGTATTAAAACTAGTTTCAGCGGGTCTTACCAATTTACAAATTGGTAAACGCTTGTATATTAGCCATCGAACTGTAGATACCCACCGAAGAAATATGATGGAAAAATTGGACTTGCATAATGCTGTCGCTCTGACCAATTATGCGACTAAACAAGGTCTCCTTGATGACTAAAATAAGTATCTTTTCTGTCTACTACGGTCAATAACGTAGGACCTATTTAAGTTCTAGCACTCTTTTAATATTAAACATATTCTTGTTACTTTATGCTAAGTTTGTATCCACAAAAACAAGAAATTTAAAAAAGAGAGAAGTTATTTTCTTACTAAAGAAGAAAATAAAACAAACAAACAAATAAATAAACCCAACATTTAGACATTTATTTCTGTCCTTATTTTCTCCATTGAAAACTCTCATTATATCAGCTATAACTTCCGTTTTCAAAGAATAAACTAAGACCAAAATAAGCTATCGAAATAAGAAATTTATTCTTTCGTCGGTACTTAAATTTCAAAAGTAGTAAAACAGGTTGCCTTTCTAGCTAGAAAACACTAATTATTAAGCATCCATTTTTTGACTATTAAGTAGTCTTTTTGGTTATTCATAACCTCTTTTTACTATAAGTTAATAAAACATACAGTCTTTTGTTACTTTTATCCCTCAATTAAGGTAGTTCGAGAATCATTAACACTGAGTAATCTATATTAAATTAAAGTTAAAATAAATAGTATAGTATAGTAATTATTCAGGCTACTAGAACCTATAATATAGGTATATTAAAAATGATCAAATAAGTGTATAGAGAGAAATAAATAAATAGGGACATGCCAACTGATTTGATTAACTAAAATACTGACCTAGTATTTTATTACCCTAACACACATTTAGTTAGCCCCTTAATTAAAATCAAGCTATTGTACTATGATAGCCTGGTATTTTTATGAACTCTTTAAAGCAGAAAATAACACTATGGATGCCTTTTTTATAAAAGAAAATACCATTTTAAAAAAAATACCTTATGATGCTGTCCTATGGATTAAAGCGGAAGGTAATTATAGCACCGTTCATTTAAACAATAAACGATTTGCCTTAAAACTCTCCCTTAAACGAGTATTAGAACAATTGCCTTCAAGGCAGTTTTTACAAATACATCGTGCTTATATTGTTGCTTTAGAAAAGATAGAGGGTATAGATATTGCGAACAATGAATTAGCGGTTGGCACTCAAAAACTCCCAATTGGTAGAAGTTATCGAGATGATTTATTAAATGGTATCAATATTGTAAAATAGTAGATATGTATTGATATAAAAATTAGAGAAACGAAAATTTTCACTAAGTACCAACAAGAACTAATTCTATCCTCTGAACTTATAATTCTAGCATTTGAACCTATAATTTCGGCGGTACTGAAAAAAACGTTTATTGATAGAAAAAAAAATTGTTTACATTGTTATTATATCTTTTAATTCCCATTTGTTACTTTTACCCTCTATCAAAAGTCAAAAGTAAATAGTATTGTTAAGATTTCTGTTTTATAAATAATCTATTTATCAAGGCGTTTATCTAAGATATTTCACACTAATACAAACCAAATAAGACAAGCCCCTTTAGGAAAATCAAGCTATTGTAAGAATATAGCCTGACCTTTTTATGACTAATTGTAGCTTTCGTACGGTTACAAACAAAAGTAGTGAAACGCTTTATGGATGCCTTTTTTATTAAACAAAATAACGTTTTAAGAAAAATACCTTTTGCTTCTGTTCTATGGATACAAGCAGATGGTAATTATAGCATTGTCCACTCCAATAATAAGCGGTTTGTATTAAGAATTTCGTTAAAACAAGTTCTTGGCCAATTACCGCAAGATGTATTTCTTAGAATACATCGAGCTTATGCCGTTCCCATAGATAAAATAGAAGACATATATATTTCAAGTAATGAGTTGCTAATTGCTGATAAAAAACTACCAATCGGTAGAAATTATCGGGCTAATTTAATGGAACGCCTTAATATTGTAAAATAGCATCTTATTGCCTACTTCTCTACTGTACACTTTTTAGAAAGGAGAACAGAGAAGCGAGATCAGAGAGTAGAAAAGAAATCCGTTAAAATAAAAACGAAATTTCTTCGATTGTAAACGAATACTGTCTCGCTTCTCTGTTCTCCTTTCTAAAAAATGTACGGTAGAGAATTGCCTATTAAGTACAATTATCTTCCTTTCTTTGCTTCCTTTTATACGGTTCTATTTTCTGCTCCCCTCTTCATTTAAACACATAAATCACCTTTTTAAGTAAGGTGACTTGCTTAAATTTTCTAAAAAGGTTATACATTTATTATTTTCTTAGTATTTTCATGGGAAAATTCACAATTTTGAATTACAAAATTTGAATTTTGACTATCTATTATCTAGTTAGCTGAGGCGGCTTTTATGGAGCATGAATGACTATTAGACGGCTTTTATCAGTAAAATAAAGGTGATTAATCGTTCTATATAAATGTTACTTTCCTACTTCCTAAAAGTCCAAAAAAGGCGAACTATTATTGACTTTAGCAGTGTCCTCAAAATAAGCTCATCGAACTGATGGATTTATTCTGTCCTCGTTATTAAAGTCAAAACTTATTGCTCATTGTAACGCATTAGATAGCTATTTTTTTGGATGGCTATAGATAGATGATACTTTAACGCATAGTCATCTAGCAAGGAAACCATCCAACAATTTAGCCATCTAATCGGTTGCTGCTCATCAAAAAAATAATCATGGGATTACTAGGAGATTTAAAAAAAATCATCTTTGGTGCAAAATCAATCACCAAATCCGCTGCTGGTAAAGTAGCAGAGGCAGGAAAAGAAGCAGGAGGCGATTTATTAGACAAATCAGAAGGTGCACTAAGTAAAGCAAAGGATGTGGCTGGTGATGTTGGGGATAAAGCAATGGATTCTGTTAGTGATATTTTAGCGAAAGCTAGAGAAATCACAGCAGATGTTACAGAGAAAATACAAGACAGTGAGATGGGTAGCAAAGTGATGGAGACCGGAAAAGAGTGGGCTGGCAAAGCACAAGATGCGGCAGGAGAAGTAAATGAGAAATTAAAAGAAAATGAGTATTACAACAAGGCTAGTGAAATGGCGGGGAATGCAGTAGATAAAGCCAAGGAAGTAGGTAGTGATATTTTAGATGGTGCTAAAGAAACGGCACAAGATACAGGAAGTTTTACAGAAGACGTAGCAGGTGGTGTTAAAGAAACCGCACAGGACATTGGCACTAGCACAAAGGGAGGTGCCGATAGTCTATTCGATACGGTCAAAAATACAGGACTCGGTGCAGCAGCGGCTGGTATTGGTGGCACTATCTTAAGTAAAGGTAAAGATGCTTTTAGTAAAGCAAAAGATGTGACTGGTGATGTAAGCAATCAATTAGGAGAAAATGAGCTGGTACAAAAAGCTGGCAATGTGGCAGAAAATGTAGGTAGCAAAGTATTAGATACAGGAAAAGGCCTTGCTGATAAAGCTGGCAATATAGCCGAAAACGTAGGCGGAAAAATATTAGAAAGTGATGCTTTAAAGTCAGCAGAGGGACTTGCAGAAAATGTAGGCGGAAAAATTTTAGGTACAGGAAAAGGCCTTGCTGATAAAGCAGGTAATATAGCCGAAAACGTAGGCGGAAAAATATTAGAAAGTGATGCTTTAAAGTCAGCAGAGGGGCTTGCAGAAAATGTAGGCGGAAAAATTTTAGGTACAGGAGGAGACGCTGTGGACGCTTTCAAAAATACCTCTGAAAAATTAGGCGGCACGATCTTAGATAAAACCAGCGGTTTAACAGATGCGGCTAAAGGAGCAGCCGCAATGATTGGCGGTGGTATTTTAGCAAAAGGCAGCGGACTAGCAGATAAAGCGAAAGAGGCATTAAATAATCCGGAGCAAACAATGGATAGTCTTACAGAAAAGGCGAAAGGTCTAGCAGATGATCTAGCTAGTGCCGTCAAAAAAGGACCAGAGTTTTCTGATAAAGTTGGCTACGAAGAACTTAAGACAAGCACGCTTGAAGGAACAGATGATTTCTTTTCCAAAGCAGACCGATTTGCTAAGGGAGATTATTATAATGAGGGCGAAAAGAAAGTAGAAGACACCAGTAATGATCTTTTCAAAAATACGGAAGAAATACTAGGGGAAGATGCAGATGGAGATCAAGCTTAATAGAAGCGAGAACAGGGAAGCGAGAATAGAGACAGATTTCGTCTAAAGAACGATAAAAAAAATAAGCTCATCGAATGATGGGCTTATTTTTTTTTGTTGTTGCAGTAGATTAGATAGATTTTTTGTAACTATTCAGCATCTCCGAATGAACTCCCCCCAACCCCCTCTTACAAAGAGGGGGAGTCGTCTCCGAAGCAGAA
>JAYJMJ010301332.1:0-10018 GCA_036873875.1 Laminaria ephemera | reverse complement strand
ACCCCTAACCCTGACCCTAACCCTAAGCCCGCCCTTACAACCCTAACGGGGGGGTCTGAGGGCGTCTGGGGCGGCGCAAGGGTAGGGATGGTCGATATCTCCGTCAAATCTCGACCGAATTTGAATTTTCTTCTTCCGTGGAGTCCCTTGAAGTGATTGGGCGCTTGGGTCAAAAATCCACCATAAACAAGTTTTTTATAGTGGCGGGCCCGCCCTTACAACCCTAACGGGGCGGTCTGAGGGCGTCTGGGGCGGCGCAAGGGTGGGGATGGTAGATATCTCCGTCAAATCTCGACCGAATTTGAATCTTCTTCTTCCGTGGAGTCCCTTGAAGTGATTGGGCGCTTGTGTCAAAAATCCACTATACACAAGTTTTTTATAGTGGCGGGCCCGCCCTTACAACCCTAACGGGGGGGTCTGAGGGCGTCTGGGGCGGCGCAAGGGTGGGGATGGTCGATATCTCCGTCAAATCTAGACCGAATTTGAATCTTCTTCTTCCGTGGAGTCCTTTGAAGTGATTGGGCGTTTGTGTCAAAAATCCACTATACACAAGTTTTTTATAGTGGCGGGCCCGTCCTTACAACCCTAACCCTAACCCTAACCCTAACCCTAACCCTAACCCTCACAGGCTGTAGTGGTGGTAGTGGTGGTGGCGTGAATGAAATCCCAAACCCGAACCTTACAGGCGGTGTTGGTGGTGGTGATTGTGGCGGTGTGGATGGAATCGCGGTCAATGGTAGTTTGTACGCCACAGGCGGTAGCGGTGGTGGTGGCGGTGGTGGTGGTGGTGGTGGGGGCTTGAAAGTAATCGCGAACCCGAACCGTACAGACGGTAGTGATGTCGATGGTAGTGGTGGTGTCGATGGCATCGCGGTCAATGGATTGATAGAGGACAGCGACCAGAGCTCCACAGGGGGAGAAGCGATGGGAGTTCCTACAGCCGGCCATGATTGTAATCGTACTACAGTTAGTGGTGGTGGTGATGGTGGATGCGTGGATGAAATCGCTGTCGATGGGTGATAGGTGACAACAACCGCCGCTACACACGGGGAGAAGCGATAGGCGTTTCTACAGGCGCTGGTGGGTTAGTCGCACAGGGGGTAATGGTGGTGGTGGTGGTGGCGTTGATGAAATTGCTGGTGGTGATTGTGGCGTGGATGAAGTTGGGGTTGATGGGTTGCTGGGTGACAGCAACAGGAGACGCATGCTACGGTGTCGGTGTACGATATATTTCTGAGGCTCCTCACTTGAGAAGCTCTATACCCCACCTAAAACCTGATTTGGAGAAAAACAAGAGTTCTACCCGATGAACAATCCCACATGGCCTAGGTATTCGACGAAAACGAGTGCAAAACAAGAACGACATTCCGACGATTTTGGATTAAGGAGCCCCGTCATTCAGAAATCGTTTTAGCCAAAAAGTGCTACCTCTATCGTAGCACGCTTCAGGAGCGCCAGAAGGACGGGAACGGTAACGGATGAAGTCTTCACACGAAACACTGACGACATAGCCAAGATAATGCAGGCGAGTTGCTGTCGAGACGACCTACGTGTGAGTGGTACATTACGTCTTGAGGGAACCACGGACAGCCGCAGTGGAGATGGTGATGGGCATGGCAGTATGTGTGGTACTGCGGACGGGGTGCCGGCCCTCAGTGACAGCGGCCGGGTGTGCATTGGCACGGTAGGCGGCGAAGTAGATACAGAGGCGCTAAAATAGGGGGGGAGTTACAGAGTCGGGAAATAGTCGTCAGAACAGCGCGGCGGACGCAAACTACAGTGCAGGTGGTCTAATCAGTGTCAACCCGACTGGAAATAGAGCCGACAACGCGACGCTTTCCACTAACAACACCGACGTCACGGCAGGGGCTCTTCCCCACGCTAAAGACCGGCGTGGAAGCAGTGTACGTCAGTCTAAGCCCATGTCTAACACAAGCAGTAGGAGTGGAACGGCAGGTGAGAGAGTGCTTGGACTAGCGGGGTGGAACAGGAAGCGTAGGTTACCTTGTGGTTCGGACGATGGAACTGGTCGTTGCGTGCCCGGAGTTGGATGTCCATCGAACAAGGCACTCCATAGCGTGGTGGAGAACAAGTCGAAAAGGCGAAAGTTGGTGTCAGTTGACGAATCCGTCGGAAGCCATGGTTAATCTCCTGCTCCTGTCTACGTAGATCCCGCTGCGGGTAGGCCTGGTAGAGGAAATGAGGTGGGCCGAAGCGGAGTCGTGTGTGAAGTTCCGGAAACGGTCTTGGTAGAAATGGTACGATTGAGTCAGCTTCGACGTGGTGGCGCGGGGCACGGAGGCGTAACGTAGTCGAATGCACCTAAGGAGCAAGGCTGTGAGCCCGGACCGGGGGCAATATGCGAGAACAACGCGATGGTTTACTCTGAGGTGTAGAGGTTATACGGGCAGGACTGGGCGAAGGCGATGTGCTTGCAAAAAAGAGTGGGGGGTTCACAAGCTAACAGTGTGCCTGATACCCAAGATGGTAGTGAAAACGTAGACGGCCGTTTGTCAACTCGGACGGGGGGTGGTAGGTTTAGGGGCCCAAGCGGAAGGGGACCAAACCGCATGTCGGGGCGTTTCGTAAGACTAGTATGCGACAAAAGAGTTGGGCGTGGAGTACGAGGGGTGGAAGGGCGTGGTGAGGTGGCTAGTCCACCGGACGTAGACCCCATGTGGGAGGCGTTTCCCCTACGGCAGACTAACACTCCTGACACTGGGTCCTGGTTTCTTGTCCCACTCTTTCTAGAATCTTTCAAACTGCCCCCCCCCAAACAGTACATGACCCCACGGCCGTCGGGTGGGGGAAGGTAGTGACGCTGTTCCGCCACGTGTTTCGGAACCTGAAGCATGGGGACTATGTCAACAAGCGGGGGATCTACATTTTACCACGCGATCAGGAGCGTCTGCTATAGATGGATCGCCAAGGCAAACGTTTATTGGATTGGCTTACTGAATCGAGGGACACATGTAAAGCAAACGTGCCCCTGCCCCTGCCTCGCTCATAGGATTGCGACTGCGTTTCCACTAGGATTAGTGAAGTTTGTTGAACAGGCTGGAAGTCATGTGTCAATACGTTGTTTATTTCTATCCGGCAAGCATGTAGGCAATCCGTGCTTATGAGCGGGTTCGTCCGTGAAGCATTTAGTTAATCCATGGTTCGGAGCTGGTTTACTCCCCCCAAATGCTGCTCGTTCGTTCATGGGGTATTCCGCCTTCATTTATGTTTCCGTGTGACGCATGTGCGATGTATGTCGACAGCATTGGTTGATTGCTCGGGATGACACCTTGTAGGAGGATTGATCTTTGACGTACACTTTCGGGGCAAACCACCGCTCGAGGTGATTGTATTTTGTATACGAGGGAAGGGTGTGTGGGTTACATTAAATTGTACCAGGTACACGTTAGGTCACACCCCCCCTGGCGCGACATTGGTAAAATTTTCAAACGGCTACAGGTCTCCAGAACAGAGCCCAAGCTTGGTCGGCTAACTCAATGTTGCTTTAGACACTTATCGACAAGCTATGGACATAATTAGGTAAACCACAATTGGTGAATAAGCTGCTGCATGATCTCCGTATTAGAGGTATACAGAGGGGTTAAATTGTTTGTGCAATATGAACTACCAGTCCGTAAGTAATAAGTAAAGGAGTAGTCTCGACGATGCACACGGACATTCGGACGCAGCTGGAGCAACGCCGGCTTCATGGCACGGAATGTCGGTGTGCCTGGCACAGATTGTCATCCATTTCTGAGGCCCTCATTCCTCCTGAAGTGCGTGTACTAGTAGTTGGCTTGACGGTGTACTATTTAGTCGAACCCACCTTGGTAAAAGAGGACACACTATACCCTCGAAATGTACGACGTACGCCTGGCGCATGTTTTGGTTGAAGCATGTTCTGAATGACGAGGCTCCTAAACCTAAATCGTAGGAAGGTCCTTTTTTGTCTTGCGCCATTACTTCGTTACGCCTAGACCATGTGATAGTTCATCGGGGGGCGCTTTTATTCCTCTCACAACCATATTTTGGGTGAGGTCCTCAAGTGAGGACCCTTAAACCATTTGGTGCAGCCCTGTAGTAGCATGTGTCGCTTGTGGTGGTTTAGGTCCGGTGGGAGATTTGATATTGGCAAGAAGCGCTTCGATGACACCGATCGAAAGAACTGGGCGTTGTTGTATTCATTCGCTCGAATAGTACAACGTACACCAGCGCCGATTGTGTTGGTTGGCTATATTTTGTATTGGCAAGAGGTTAAAATGGCATAAGGGTCGCACTTAATTTCCCGTGTGATGTACGTGCGTAAGATCCCGTCGTGAACGTCACGTACTGCGTAACGGCGAGTGGCAGTTCTAAATTGTACCGGCGTGCAACTGAGCCTGCTTTCTACGATGTCTAAGTTCACGAAATAACCATCAAAGAACGGAACGCGGGCCCCGATTATTGTAATGTTCACCCGATGAAAGACCAGAACACAAAAAATGAGATTAACCAGGAAGATGCATAACACAGCGGAGCCATACACGTCCGGACAGCACAAGGCAGTATTACCGCTGCTGTGTGTGCCATCCGTCTACTGTCGTGGTTCGCTTCCTGATATTGATATGAGCCGTCTTCCATGCCTAGACAGCAGCTCTATGAACAACTTCCTGCACGGCAACCATCTTGCACCGCAGCAAGCACGATACGGAAGTAATGACTGTGAGTTGTCAACAGGTGCTGTTAGGCGGGCGCCTTCCTAGACGGCACCGTCTAAAAACTGACCATCACCCTCCATCGTCGAACGCACCCCGTTCGGCAACACTTTCAAATATCCCACAGGCAGGCGCGGTTTCGTAGCTGAAGCAATGTGGTTTTGAGACGTGTGACCTGCTCCAAGGTGCGAACTGCAACCATCGACATAACGCTCAAGTTCATATTATGCCTGATATAAAACCCTGGTCGTTTAGTCGGTTACACCAGCTACAGCAAACGTTTTTCACTGATGTCAGAATAAGGGGAAAAGTGTATATCATTTTGTCAAACAACGGAAAGTGTCCCCAAAAATAATATCATATGTAGTCCGTATGATGGTTAGAATGCTCAGCACGCCCTCTCCGTAGGCAAGCCCCGCGAACACTTCGGATGTCAAACAATGATCTAAGTTGGTTACATCAGTCGACGCCACCGATGTACCAGTGAAAGCAGTGTGGCACTACAATTCTCGAACCATAATTCTCGAGCCATGTATTATAAATCTTGAAGACGAGAACAACAATATCTGCACCTGTATCCTTCGACGTTGGAGCGATGTTTCACTCTGGGCTATGACCTGTAGACGACGAACTACGGTCAAAACGTCAGGGCAAGTTCTTGGTTGGCTTGACACAACGGTGATTACATCCCGAGAGTGATCGTTTATGTTTGTTCTGGGTAAGGAAAACGTCCTCAAGGTTAAGGTTGGGGGTTAAGGTTATACAGGGGGAACGGTACTGCAATACCCAGTGTGTCGTA
The DNA here is from genome assembly GCA_036873875.1 of Laminaria ephemera. Taxonomy (NCBI): domain Eukaryota; class Phaeophyceae; order Laminariales; family Laminariaceae; genus Laminaria; species Laminaria ephemera. Next base: position 4,525 of record JAYJMJ010301332.1, on the reverse strand, counting down.
TTTTTCTGTTTGGTTTGATTTTCGATCGTTTTCAAAATAGAACAGAATGTAGACGTCCCTATATATTGACCGGTCAACGGGGAGAAAGACTTAAACAACCCGAGTACCGTAACCCCAGGTACCATACGTTGAAAGGATCTTAAACTGTAGCATTCATAAGCGAGCATTCGGGTGTGCTAGGTTGGAGAGACCAAATGAAAAATATAATGGTCGAAGTTCTGGGGGTAAATTCGGTTTGTTTTTAAACCGCCGATTCATCGCAAGCGCTTTAAAAACAAACGAAACCCCGAGTGTTCTTTAGTTCGCCAAAATGCTCACATGAATATATGTTTTGTACGTACGGTATGGTCCAGAGTGTTAAGAAAAAGGAGGAGGGTAAAAATCGTAGGCAACCGGCGTCAATATATGTGCATAGTTGATGTCACATGAACAAGTGCACACCAACTCGTCTAAGACGGAACGTTGGTTCATGTTGTACGTTGATATTCCAGTGTATCCGATAACGAATGAAAGGGAGCGGCCTGTAACTCTATGATTTCGTCCCCTCGAGGGGGGGTGTCTTGGTGCGTACGGTGGGGGCTTCGGCCGGTTCTAATACCTCTTTTTCTGGCGATCCGCCCGGTAGAAAACCTTAAACCTCGGGAAAAAGTTAGATTCGGGTCATAGGAGTCGGTGTGCGAAAACGTTCCTAACATGACCGCGTGCCTTTTCGTCAAAAAGGAATACAATTGTGTGATTTCGTCCCCTGGGGGGGGGGTGTCTTGGTGCGTACGGTGGGGCCTTCGGCCCGGTTCTAATACCTCATTTTCTTGCGATCCGCAATGTAGAAAACCTTGAAGCTCAGGAAAAAGGTAGATACCTGTCGTTGGAATCGGTATACGAAAAAGATCCTAACATGACCGTGTGCCTTCTCGTCAAAAAGGAATACAACTCTGTGATTCATCCCCTGGGAGGGGGTGTCTTGGTGGGTACGGTGGGACCTTCGGCCCGGTTCAAATACCTCATTTTCTTGCGATCCGCACTTTAGAAAACCTTGAAGCTCGGGCAAAAGGTAGATACGGGTCATAGGAATCGGTGCGGGGAAAATATCCTAACATGACCGTGTGCCTTTTCGTCAAAAAGGAATACAACCCTAGCGTTTTTTTGTTAAATATACAAGGATCGGTTCATAATTGGTATTCACATGGAACGCTCGTTATTTCTACGGACATAGGCCCGAGGTCAAAGAACGAGATCACAGGAAGCCACGATCGACCGTCCCCGCCACGGCCGTTCGTTCGCCCGCACAAGGGCCACGTTAGATGACGACGACTTTCCCAAGCGCATGCCGTTGTCTCTGTTGCTCGCGATGCCCTAAATCGCTGTCCAACCAGGTGCGTATAAACACACTAAATCCAACATAAATCCATCCACACAAGGGGCTCATTTGTTTGTTTTTCAGCAATTATAGTATTGATTAATGAACCAATTTTCCGATATCGAAACCATGCAGCCATGCTCTTCTAGGTACCATGCTTCACTCCCCATAATCCACTCCCCCCTTCTACCGCCACCTTCCCTCAAAGGCCACCGCTGAAAGCCGGCAGTCCTTCTCTACTACCAGACGGTCCGGCTCCGCTGCTGTAACTATAACAACGGTTCACATGACAAGCGAGGGATTATTTCGTGCTCCGCCCCGCTTCTATGTCGTCGGTGCATGCACTTACACCTCAACGGTTTATACCGGTACATCACAGTGGAGGAAACCCTTCGCTTCTAGTCTCTCGAGCGAACAAAAACAGCGATGCATATTCAAACGCGGCCCTGGCTAGATCCCTAGCTCCTGCCCTCGCGACATCTATAAAACGTATATGGACCGTCATCCTTAGAGTTTAGACGATACCCGTCATTCTATGCCAGGTCACTTAACACGAGCATATAAATTGCATAGTATATGTGAGATTCGATTTGAACTTCGAGCAAGCAATGAGGGCGCAACTACCGACGAGCCGAATATTGTGATTAATCCCGGTAGATGTCACTCAGGAGATGATTTCATTATTTGCTTCTCATAGCAGCAATCGTAGATGATGATCGACGGGAGGCGATTGCCTACGAGCCGCACATTGTGCTAAACACGTCTCAGTCAGGCGATGGCGCCATGCTCTGCTTCGCAAAATAGCAATCTTAGATGTTGATCGACTGGGGGATCTTTGCGGGCAGAAGCTCCTTGTAGCCGAAGTTCTTGGCCTCCCTCTTGTCCTTGCCCCTCTTGCGCCACTGGCTCATGAGGTAGACGTTACTGAAAGCAGGGGGGGGAGAAGTGCGTAAAGAAAGACCAAGCCGTTTGTTGGTTTGTCTGGAGTTTGCATCAAATGCACCGTTTGAGATCTCGGCACAAGAGTCTCGATCTACGCAAACACGGTATGACATGGCGGTGGAAACCAATAGGGTACCACCAATGTTAGGCGGCAAATGGAACGAAATTCCTCTACCAAACACCGCTTCGACTCCCGAGTAATCCACAACCGCACCTGGTGAGTTTTCAACGTTTAGTCAAAAGTCGAACATTAAACGACACGGTACATGTGGGTGGGGCTTATGCAAGGGATTGTAAGGCCACTACGGCAGCACAGGTCTGGGATGCCCACTGCTCCTCTCCGATACCCCTACAGCCAAACCCAGGTGTCTCCGCAAGCGGTCCCAGCGCGCGGTCACCACAAACAGAGCGGGAGCCCTGTTCCTCTCGCAGACAGGAGGTGATGAGGACTGTCTGACCCGAAATCACACAAACCCTTGCACTACTGCAAAATTAATCCTACACTAAATCTTGAGTAGTTAGTCCCAAACCGCGGTTGCGATTCTAAAGAGGCAATCAAACAAACTAAACCAAATACCAGGTACAGATTATCAACCCACGCAGAACCGAATCGCCTCGAGCGCACCCGGCGCAACTCACGTCTCCTCCAAGTCCTCCCCAATATCCTTGATGGCCTCCTGGAACTTGGCGAGCGGCTTCCTAACGCGGTAGTCGTCGAAGTTGCTGACAGCGTAACCTCCAAGACTGCATAGCACATGACACACATGACACACCACAGCAAACGCAGCAGAATGGTATACCACAGCAAATACAGGTGAAGCACGCCCAGCAAGACTAGCGTGTGAGCGATGAAATGTGTTGCAAGAAAAAGTTGTTGTCAGAGGCCATAATCAGCGTAGCGCGGTTGTTGATGTTCGTTGTTACGCTATAAAACGTTTTCCGTAACCCTAACCCTTGGTTGTTTGTTCTGTGGCTTTTGTTCTGTGTTCTGTGTTCTCTTTTCTCTGTTCTCCGTTCTCTCGTTCCGTTCCGTTCTGTCCACTAAATACCCTACCACATGCGCCCTTGGAAGCTTTCATGCTTTCATGCGGCGTCCACGATCGTTGGACAACACTCACTGTGTGTGGTGGACAGCTCCGAGCAGCGAGAGGAGGGAGACGTGCTCGAGTGCAATCTTCATGGGGGCCAAGTAGCGCATGTAGTCGTCCCCGGTCCTGGCGGACTGCACGCACGTAACGAGGAAAAGGGAACAAAGAAGGTCAATAGGAAATGAACACTACATGTCAAGGTGCTTGTGACTTGTTGTTACGTTGACAATTTCGAGTGCCCTCTTCCCCACCAGCACGAACAAAACATAAGATACAAGCGGGGCGTCGCCGCGGCCGACTGATGCCCGGTGCTGGCTCCGCGTATGCCCGTAATAGTCTAGAGGTGATATGGGTGCAGCCGTATAAAACCCTGAGTTCGTAACAGCGACAGCACTGCTAAATGGGGTGTACGCTCGTCATAGCAATATACTATTACGGAGGACCATAGTAATCAGGACCTACGATGTTAAAAAAAACCTATATATCCTACTGTTTTTAGTAACCATGTTTAGTCCTGATTACTATGGTCCTCCGTAATAGTGCGAAACCAAAAACAGCAGCTGCGGCACTAGACCGTAAATATCACAACCGCGTTTGCCCGTAATGGAATCCTAACACCTTTAGAAGCCCACCCCTGTTGTTATCTACTTGGAATTAATGTAAGACCATTTTGCAGTGTTCAAACATTCGCAAGCTCTCATAGTCGGTAATTGGTACGACTGCTCGCGTTGTGATACAGCGGTCTCTCTTTATTAGTGCCGGTCGTCCGCTACAGTGCGGGTGAATTTGCCTGGTACAGACGGAACTGCGACCCCCTACAGTAGTGCCGGTTACGGAATTTTACACCTCTGGTTCGGCCGCATTTGCTTGCTGCACGACATAGAAAAATCATGGTATGGTTTATTACGGCTGTAAATCAGGATTTCCATTTCTTTAAGGTGGATAAGTTCCTTTCTGATAAACGAGCGATGGTGATGATCGTATCGCATGCCTCGAAGCCAGTGTGACAGGCGGACATGAGGTACTTTGCGATTAACGGGTGGGGGGGGGTTCAGCTGTGTAGTGTTGCACGGTTCAGGTGTTGCTCTGCTGCTGGGGGTTGTGTTACCGGAGTGGTGATTATGCGATCCAAATGGGT
>JAYJMJ010301321.1:0-10019 GCA_036873875.1 Laminaria ephemera | reverse complement strand
GGAGGAAAGGTGGAGAGAAATCTTCTGTGTTTATCTTCCTCCTGTGTGACCCCGGCTGGTGCGTCAAACATCTGTCTGGCGCACAGTATAAATGGAATGGAAAACACACAAAAAAACACCGCGTATCCCATGATACCGTTCCCTACTATCGCGCACGTACATGCTATATGCATGCATTCATTTGTGAAATACCAGTATTGGTGTACATTTATATTATGGGCCGTTCCTAACGTTGCTGAATTCTTCTCGCGATAAAAATCAAGGTACGTACCGTAGTGGGGGCGGGGGAGAAGAGCCTGCTAGTGACCCCATATCTGAGCTACGACTAGGGGTGGAGAAGGAGAAAGTAAAGTGCGAAAATAATACCGTAGATGGGATGAGCAAAAAATAAATAAATAATATATATATATATAGCAGCACGGCACTGCTTCATTGATTGGCGAGGTTCGGGAAGGTGTATCATGTATACTTTGCGCCGTGCCCGGTTGGCTCGTGTGCGGGCGGCGGTGCGAGCTGCGACATCTTCCAAACCTGTCGTCGTGCTTTTGCCGATTTGGGACAAGATCTACAACAGGATAATCGTTCGGTCTCCACAACCATCTCTCGACAGTATTGACGCAATAACTACGACTTCCGCTTGCCCGTCAAAACGTCGTCCGCGGGCATACGCGGAGGCCGGCGAGCGCCAGCCGACTGCGCCGCAGTCCCGATCGTATTGTTGGCGATGATATCGATATTGATGATACTGATTAACGTTTTATTGGTCGCTATTGCACCACCTGTCGATTCATTCAACAGGGAAAATACACGAAGTTCTCTCTGTCTACGACATCTACAAAACTCGCCATTCCATAAATTAGAAGCTGTTAAAGCCCACCTGCCTTCCCCTGACCATGACGATAAGACCAGTCGCACAAAAGGTCCGTTCCCGTCCCATCTTTGTACAGAAAGAAACACGCCGTCGTCGTGCACGCCAACGTCCAAAATAGGCAAAAAACAAATGTAATCCGATCAAGGGATTGACCCAGCGTTTGCCATCACGCCAAAGAACCCCCCCCCCCTCCCCTGCGTCCATCTCCTCTCTTGTACATATTCACCATAGAGACAAAAACAACATCGATTCGCCGTTTTGGTAAAAACATGAAGCATGGGAAAAAAAAAAAAAACATGCCGCCCCAATCACCGACAGAGCCATCACCAGTAAAATAATACTTGAAAACACAACAAAAAACGCGTCTCCCCCCACACCAAGTAGATCGATTATTAAAAACACCAAAAGTATCACATCAAAACGCCACCGCAGCAAGCAAAACACAAGCGCACGCAAACCCATTACCGGACCGACCAACCTTGGGCCAGCGTCTGGCATCACGCCCTCAAAGCGCCAACCCATCACCCCATCCCCTCCCCACCAACCCCTCCCCTCCCACCTCGCAAAATACGTACGGACTGACCTTCAAAAAGAAAAACAGCAATGCGCCATCCGTGTAAGCAAAGCATGTCGTCGAGTTGATAGACTTCATATTTGCTACAACACAGTCGCAAAGAAAATAAATCGCGTACCCTCACCCCAATAATCGTAGAACTGTACGAAAACCCTACCTGCCTGTGTCCATAACAGAACACATAAATTATTTTTTAAAAAGCGTCAACGCTCCCGAGCCAATCGACGGTTTGACCGAGCGTTTGCCGCGATCTATCAAAGTTCGACCTACTCTCCCTCTCCTTCTCCTTACGTACGAACTCATCGTAGAGACAGAAAAAAATCGACATACCGTCGTCTAAAAAATACAAATACGCAAAATATATATTTACAATACCACCCCGTTCACAGACAGCGCCATCACTACAAGGAAAAACAAAACAAAAAAGTGGTCAAAAAAATCGTGCCCCCCCCCCCACCCCAAGAGTCGTAGTCGTACGTAGTACAGACCAAAAACACCGGCATGCCGTCCGTGACAACAATACCAGGTGCCTGGTAGTAGTGATCAACCCAAAACGCCAGGGCACGCGCGACCATTCACGGATTGATCCAGCGTTTGCCATCACGCCAAGAAAGTGCTACCATCCCCCCGCATCCCCCCCACACCCTTTCCCCTTCCCCCCTTTTCGCCCCGATGTCCATCGCCTGTAGACAAATAATTGACGTACACTACATGTCTAAAACCCAAGCATGAACAAAACGACGACATGCGGCAGAGCTTCCTCAGATGGACGCTCTGGTTGTCATGACAACAATCTCAAACAATGAGCCGCCCCCCTCACACGCCCCTGAAAGACAGCCCCTGCTCGATACGTGCTTCCCGGTTAGCATACACACTTTCAACAAAGACCACGTTACAATACATGACAGAAAAGCAACAAACAACGAGTACTTAGCGTGACCCAACTCACAGAAACGGTTTCATTTACGCACCCGGTGTAGTTCTGTTATTTTCAAGCGACTGCATGGCCTCGGCTACTTCTTCTTCCAGCACCGCGATGAACGCTTCATCACGTTCAGTTGCGGCCTTCTCTTTGCGGAGATCCTCGCGTAGGCGCTTATACTCCGCTCTTGCATGCTGTCGATTTTCTCTCATCTGCGCTTGCTTTTCCTCCTCCGCTTTCCCGGTTCGAGCTGCTTGGAGCTTCATGTCGGCTTCATGCTTTTCAAGTGCACGTTTGCTGTCGAGAGCAGACGGGGCACCTGTTTTGGCAGTCGCGTTTGGCCGTGTCGCTTCAATCTCGCGGCGCAACGTCGGCATAAAGTCGCGGATCGATTCCTTCGCCTTCTTTTGACGACGTGTAGTTGCTTGTCGGGCTTTTGACTTGGCCTTGAGTTTGAGCGCCTCGGTTCTAGAACTGCCGCCACCTCCGAGGCTGTCCCCGTCATCGTCGTCACTTCCGCTCGATTCGTCATCGCTGGATGAAGACATTCCCGCTTCCTCGGCGACATCGTCTGGCATCAACGTCTGGGTGAACTCACCAAACTCGGGGTACTTTACGCCGGCCGCGTGCAAGTAGAGGACGTCAGAGTCACCTGGTGGAATGAGGGGTAGGGATAGGGTAAGGGGAGGGGTGGGGGAGGGGGGGGGGGGGGAATCCGGTACAATAAAAATGGTGTTCGTATAAAGGAGACATAGCATGGACTAGGGAGAGAAACATACAACGACGAAGCTGAGCAGGTCCACCTATTTCCTCGAGTGCATACACTGTCTATCAAACACCACATACAACCCACCAAGTCGCGCCCCTCGTAACGGCCGTCGCGCTTTTGTTGCGCGTCAGACGGATTGGAATGTTGACGCCGTTCCAGGGCCGAGAATATATCGCGACGGGACACACCAGACCCAAGCAGAAAAATCGTTGTAGAGGCATAAACCAACCGCGGGATGCAGCAGCGAGCAGCCGACTACTCGGAGAATAGGTGTTTATCGCGACATGGCAAATAACTTAATATTGGCGTCAGACGCGACAAACAGCACAAATAAAAAATAAAAAATGTAGCAAAATATAAAAGCAGACGCGAAGCAGGACCAAGCAGCGAAAGGAAGCAGCAGCAAGGAGGAGACTAGACGGAGTGTAGGTGTCGCTACTTGAAAACCAAGAAGTATCAAGGACACGATGATATCATATGAACAAAACAACAGGGACAGCAAGCGGCACACTGTGAGACCGGGAGTAGAATACGCCTGCTAGGCGTACAAGAATAAACAACGCAATCCATATGATATCAGCAGCAGCAAACAGCGGCAGCCAGAAAAAACACCAATACAAGTTCAGCCGCAGCAGATGGTAAGGAACAAACAACACGAAGCAGAAACAAGCACCAGAAAGAGGAATTAGCAGCAAGGAGCTGACTGGACATAGAGTAGGTTTCGATACTTGACCTTCGACAAACAATAACGAATTTCTTTCCTACTTGAAAACAGATCACACCGAGAGTAGATCTTGCGACATGGCAACTCGACACACAAGAATCAACATAACTCTTTGATGGCCTCTACAACAGCAAAGAGTAGCAGCAGGAAGCCACAACTTCGTTTTTAAATAAGCATCACAGCAGCACACGTAGCATCAAGAACGAGCAAGCAGTACCATATTCTAATAAGGCAGCAGCGCAGCAGAAACAAGAAGCATAAAGCAGGAGCAGGCAGGAGCGAGTAGTTGAAGCACGGCAGCAGCACAACCAAGACTACCGGTAGGCAGATAATAGGTGTCGTGACATGGCATACAAGAAGCTTCAAGAAAGTTTGTCTTCGTTACCTGAAAACAGACTAGACCGAAAGCAGTTATGGCATGGACTCGACACAACAAAATAACAGCATCAATACTACATACGAGAGGGAGGACAGCAACAAGCGGCAGCAACAAGCGACAGCAACAAGAAACAACGACACTGCTGCTGTCCTGGCGGTATGACAACTTCAAAGAAACAGCGAAAGCCTCACGCAACAAGCAGCGGGCTGATACCGGTTGTACCGCGTACACGCTTCCATGCGCCGGCAACACGCACTGCAGGCCTTATCGCAGTACCAGACCCGAACGCACGCACTTATCACCTGAGCAGAAGTTCCAGATTGGCTCGCCCATCCCTGACTTCTTGAAATTAGTCACCACGGCGCCCAACTTCTTGCGAGTGTTGTTGTACATGTCCAGGAGTTTGCCGGGCGTCACGTTTGGCTGATAGCAAGTTCCAGGGTCCAGGGGTATGAACTGGACATCTGCTGCTATCTTGAAATTAACCTAAAGGAGGACAGGGGCAGTGCAGGCTCGGCTGGGTATAACTCGCAGATGTTCACGTCGTTTAGGGGAGCAATGGAACAATGCATCCACACGTATTATAATACATAAACAAAACGAGTAACGCGTTCTTCATACCACGTTACTGAAACGTCGATACAACAGTTGACACAGAAGATATGAGGTACCTGTACGACTGTTGTCTACATTGTGTGGATATTGGGCGCTCCAGTAGCCAAAGAGGTAGCCGACGTATGCCAACTATAAAACCCTTTAATACAAAATGCGCACACAACAGTTTGCCAGGGATTAAGATACCACGCTACTCCCCAGGCCTCGCAGTATGCCGCCGCTCTCCTCCCCCCTGTGAAATGCCTCTCACCTCCGTCGCTGGATCTTTGAAAGCTGCCGTCAAGTCCACCCACACGTTGCGATTGGCACCAACGGCCCCAATGTCGAGTTCGGCCCTCGACGCCTGTGCTTCGGACTCTATAATCCGTCGTCTGAATTCCGGAAGCACCATGATGTTGACGAGACGCGGCAGGCAGCTCCTTGACTTGCGGGTGTTGGTCGAAACAACGCCTTGGGTAAGATCTTCATCGGGAAGACTTTCGTCGTCTCCGCGGTTCTTCTTCAAAGCATCCAAAATCCTTCCTACGCCGTATCTCTTGCCCTCGAACGGGATAGTGTCGCTCCTCTTCTTCCTAAACACCCCTTCGCGCATCATCGTCTCAACTCCGACCAGTGCTCCGTGCGGGATGTCAGCGTCGCTTTCCTCACCGGGTTTTTCTCCTGTACGGATGTTAGAATAGCAGCGGAGACGTCAATCGATTTACGGCCATTATATTAATGCACGGAAAGAGTGCTGGGCAAAAAAACAGAAAACGGCGTGAGGGAAGACGGCGTGGGGTGGCATTGTGGATCGTACAGGCGATATCATCTGTGAGATGGCGATACTCGCGCAAAGTGTGACATGTACATATTCGATTGATCCCTTCATTGCCGGCATGTACACCTGTTACCTGGTATCTGTTGTTGTTCTTGTCGGTGTCGTTCTCACATTAAATCTCATAACCAAGTCCGTGGTAACAGGACAGGCTCCAGTCACTATGGAGTGGAAGACAACCCCAGGAAAAAAAATAAAAAAAACCAAAAGTGGTACGCGTATATATGGTAGCTGGAGCAAGTCGTACATCCGCCAAAAAGTCCATGAAAGTGAAATCGGAAGTCTACGTACGTACGTACGAGTCAGGCCCGTACTGGCTCATACGTTTTAACAATGGCAACTGAAATCGATCACACCGCACGCCACCAAAGAAACCAAATAATATATAAATCAGACGATAAAAAAAAACAAAGTTAGTCAAGGAACACAGAAAGAAAAACGAGACAAAAGAAGCCCAAGCGGGAACATAATCCGTAGGTAAGAAGTTGCGTAGACTCGCCAGCAGGCGGGGGGGGTTGGCGAGGTAAAGGCGAACCACATACCTGTATTATGATACTGGCACGTACGTACCGGGTTTGATGCTAGTACAGCAGTATTTTGTATTTATTTCTGTGTGCGTAGTTTGGTTGTGCGACGAGAGCGCAGCAGCAGCAGTGTGCAAGTCAACGAGAACGCACGCAAAAAACAAAGTGTGATAGATCACGACACGTATACGAACATACTTGACGCTGTTCCTACAGGAAATGTCTTGTTTTCTACAGGATACGCGGAGCAAAGCCAAACACACAAGACGGCTTAACCCTTCTAGGGGGACAACTACTTGGAGTTAGCTTGGAAAAGATAATCTTTTGTTTTTCAGCTGCTAGAGTCATTGGTGAAAAGGTTAAACTACTGCTGTACGCACCTCATCGTATCATACCAACCTCTCACCTCTAGCGGGAGCAAGGTCCCCTCCAAAATCCCCGGTGTGCGGAGACACCCTCCCTTTGCTCCTGTCGTGTTTCTCGAGCATTGACGAGAGCGCATCCTTGTCGCGATTCCTCTGTTGTCCCTTGATGCCCCGATGTTGGCACACCTTGATGCCCCGATGTTGGCACACCTTCTGCAGCACTATAATGGACCACAGACTGTACCGCTGTTCCTTGGGGGGCTTCCGTTCCGATAACGGCAGGTCCTGCCTTCTCCTCTTCCCTTTCGCACACCCTTCCCCTTTCCCTTGTGCTTTCTGTTGTACTTTGACTCGACCCTTGGAGCCCTCATCACCCCCAGACTCTTCGTCGTCCCCGTCTCTCTCGCGGTCGCCCAGAGGACTCCGTGCGCGACCGTGCTTATCGCGAGCTGAGGTGCTTCCCCCGTTGGCAGCGTCGTCCAAGACACTCAAAACAGGGGAAGCAGGGCCACTCACGTCAAGTATTTCGTCCTCAGGTTCTGAGTTCGACAAGCTTTCGGACGCCTTCCGGTCCTGATCAATGAGGAATTGGCGGAGGTCCTCCAGGCTTGCGTTAGTGAAGAAATCCGGTGATGGTACGACTCTTCTAGATGAGGATGCTGCTGCCTCGGCACGCCCGCCTGTCCCACTGCCAGCAGCGGCAATCAAGCCGAATCCAGCCGCAGCCCCGGGTTCTCCTGCGTCGCGTAGGCGGGCTGGATAAACAGCTGGCCTCGCAGACCTTCTCGGCGAGCCTACATTAGTATCCATAACAACCGTGAGAAATGGTTGGCCGTGCTTTGGGGTCTTGGTGCGAGAGCGGTGCTCCTAGTGTTGCGTGTCCAACTCGGCTCCGTTTCCTCTCAACAAATGCGGCTGAATAGCAGGCAGGTTTGCATGAAAAGTCTGTGGCGTTTCGAGTATTGATGTCACGAAACTTGACAAAGCGGCTTCTTTCGTTAGGAAAGAAATGTCAGGAATCGTGATATTTTGTCACGCCGAAATGTCACGATTCCTGACATTTTTTTTGTTCGTTAGGAACGGCCCTAATTCGGACTTACATCGTTTTGACTTTTTCCATAAACAATTTTGTCAGGAAAATCCTGACAAAAAAACGTGATTTTGTTTGGAAAACGCGACATTTCAGAATTTAAAAAAGTCAGGCATCGTGATTTTCTGTCATGAATGGTTATTTTCTGCGTTCGTTAGGAACGGCCCTCATACGACACGTCGCGTAGCTCTGCAGCAGTAGGGACGGGGACTGTGGGAAGGGTCAGTTCGCGGTGCTCCTACCGCGGGAACTGAAGGATGCGCCGGCTAGAGCTGGATTGTGAATGCATTTGAGTAAAAATGACACACGATGCATATGAAAGTACGTGGAAGTGTGGTGAGCTTAAGCTATATTTTCGCCATCCGCCGTTGGATAAAAAAATATGAAAAAATGTGTCTCACCCGTGGTCAGCTGGAGGCGGAGTGACGTAGGTTCCCCGGAGAGGTGCTGAGTTTCCCCAGTTTCCGGCACCCAGACGACCTGGTGCTTAAACATGTCTCGTGCTCGATGTACACCCACCGCGACGTCCGCAGCCTTTCCCGCTCTCGGCAAGCGGTGGACCACCGCATCGGCAAGGAGCTTGACCAGGTGGTCTTCATCCAAGTCGTTTTTGCTGTTGGAAGTGCTTCCGCGCGAGAGGGCGATATCTCCAGCGATCTTTGGTCCGCATCCAGCAATCTTGTAGTAATCGTTGCCGGCCAGAGTCGCAAAATCGATCAACCTCTCCACCACTACATCGACAGGAAGAAGCGAGCTTTGGTCAATGGTGGCATCGCCATCGGTTATTCCGTGCAGCAAGCGCAGAAAGCGTCCTCGATCAGGGTTTTCCAGAACAGACATCGGAGGGTTAAGGATTAGGTGTCTCTCGATCAACTGTCCACCTAGGATTCCGTTGCAAGACGACACTTCCCAGAGCAGGGAAGGTACCCCCAGGAGGACGAGGTCAGAGTCCGTACCGTAGACTAGGCACCGCCCACGTTTGGAGTACAAGTCGGCCATCACCTTGATCTGTCCGTCTGCCTCGTACGGTGCTGTAATGGCTTCGGCCAGCGTGACATGCCTAATGCAAGCGGATAGTCGCGCAATCACTCGAGCGGAAAACGCCGCCGCTGTCTTTGCGGCTTTCTTCGAGGCATCAAAGTTTCCAACACGGTGCTGTTCGACACACTCTAGGCGAGCAGCCTCGCGTTTGGCATTCCGCCTTGAACGTCATCATAGTTTATCTGCTCATACTTGGTATGGCCTCGCGGGAAACACCCCCAGCACCTCAATTTGACAAGCTGGCTGAGGTTTTCTTGGAAAAACAAATTCCCCTACCCGCATTGGACCATCCAGATGAAGCTCAACCAAGAATTGAGTCATATGTCGTTGACAGAGTGGTCGGTCACAAGCTTGGACCGGGCAGAAAAAAAAAAAAACTGCACAATTTAAATACCGCATGCGCCTCAGAGGATACGGCCCCGAATCAGATCTCGAGTATCGCGCAGACGAGGTACCACAATGTCACGCATTAATAGCCGCCTACAAAACCAAAAATGGTTACACATCGCGTCTCCCGAAAACACCACGTCCCGCGGCGTCAAAAAGCGGAAACGGCTAAATGGTGGGGATTGAGTATAGCACCAACATACGAGCGCTCCATCACAAAACAATAAGTGATTTTCATGTTGTGCTGCGGCAAATAAATCTCGAACGAGAAGGTAACCACAGGGTATCACCTATGGTAGGAAATAAATAGGGATACCAACGGTGACGAGAGTAGCAACGATAGTTTGCACTCTATCAGCATTTGTTTGGGCATTTGCTGACAAGGAGGATGTCTCGCAATGGAAGTCTCTGTCTCTGGAATCCGATAATAAGGAAACGATAGCTTCCAGGAATCCACAAAATAAGAGCGGATCGACAACAACCACGAGTATACCACCGTTTTACCAAATATCACAGTTCGAAAGGACCCGGTTCGACCACAAAAATCTCAGCGAGACTATGTGGGCGAAACGAAGTCACTCCCCAAGCGGTCCGGTCTCGCGAACTTACCCCGCACAAATCGATGTCAAGGCGTGCACGCCAAACAAATAAAGGCATCTATCCGACATTTGCACCATAACAAGGCAGAACCTGTCCGAGCAAGTAAACAACAGAAACATTCGCCCGTGTCGTAAAAACATGCAGCCGTCACGAGGAACGCCGTCTTTGTGTGGCCACACAACAGATATGAAGCGTTGGGTTCAAGAAATTGGTACACCCAATATAACTCCGAACTATTGCTGCCGGCATGCGAACCAACTGTACGAATCCTAACACTTATCAGCCGTGTTTCTAAATGCGAAGTGTACTGTCAGAGACAGTCGGAGGGGGTTTTGCGTTACAGA